>BJCM01212783.1:0-17499 GCA_018326385.1 Flaveria bidentis
TGACATGCCATAGCTCACATCCTTATCTATTACAAAAAGGATAAAGTACATGAAATAGAAAGTTACAAACTTAAGACCTCAATGTACAGTTACCAAAAACATGGACCTTTTCACCAACTCATGCAAGTTGATGACTTTACAGAGAGGCAGTGGAGAGGTGTCTGGCTTTATGGAAAAGTACATCAAATAAAACATGTTACTAAAAGTCTTCGGAAGAAATCTATCTTCAAAAGTTGAGGCTTCGGAAGACTTTGTCTCTGAAGCTTCGAAAGACTTTATCTTTGGCTTTAGAAGATATTGGTCTTGGCTTCGGAAAATTTTACACTTAGAGTATTTTCTGTTGCAAGTGTAAAACTTCCTAAGCATTCTTCTTCAGTACTTGTGCAGCATGCATGTAAAAATACTTTGGATGTTTGGGTTGCATCAACCTCTTCATAAATTCTCTACATCCTTTAACCAAAAACTCTACCCAGAACCCAAACACCTCTAACTACCCAACAACCATCCCCTCAGCCTTCTAAACATCTGTCCTTAGAGGAGTTTAAAGAGATCAAGATAAAGCTCAAAAAATGCACAACTTTGAATGACATCTCTTTTGAGGAGGATTCTGTCAAGCTGACTTATACTTATACTAATGGATCCTCATGTTCCCTCACAAGAGATCAATTCCTTGATCTACCTAGAGGAACATTGGACCAGACTGTTAAACTCCTTGGTCTAAACTCTGATTCATTAAATGAATAAGAGAAAAAGCTAAGAAGAAAGTTGGTGACTCTGCTGGATACCAAAAAGGGGGACAAAGTACCTAGCAAACCCCTCATGCCTAGAAAGAAGATTGTCCAGTGGAGGTTTGAAGACTCTTCTCACAACTTTGTTGTTGAGAGAGAGAATGGCGAGCTGAACAGACTTAATGCCTCATCTCTGTTACACTTGAGTAAATTTGAAATTATTGAGTTAGCAAAGAAGCCATTCTCCAACCCCTCAAACTCTAACGTTGTGTTCCTGAGATTAATAAACGAAAGAAAAGAAAAGAAGTGAAAGGAAATTAATGAGAGAAAAAAATAAAGAGAAAAGAAATTAAGGAGAGAAAAGAAATGGAAAGAAAAGAAAAAACATTTTAAAATTTTCGTGTTCCAGAGTTCGAAGGAAATGAAAAGAAATTAAGAAATTTAAGTGTTTAATTTCTTTTCTTTCCATTTCCTTCCGTTTTGGAAGGAAATTTAGAAGGGAAAATTATTGAAAATTTTTCTTTTATTTCTTTCCATTTCCTTCCTTTAAAAAACTCGAAAACACAGAGTTTTTTTGTTTCCATCCATTTCCCTCCTTAAAAAAACCTGGGAACACAACTATTTTTCAGTTTTGTTTCATTTCTCTCCTTAAATGAGACTCGGGAACAGAGCGTAAGGTAGCTACCAACATCAGAAATCACCTGAGCAGCCTTCACTTGGCTGAGCTGATAGCTAGAACCAGGATTGAAGAGGAGTTAAAATTGAAAGAGGTGGAGGAGAGGAAGGGATCAACAACTAAAGACAAAGCCTTTCTTCAAATGGTTGTAGATCCTAAACTTGAATCCATTGTAAGATAGGAGTATGCCTATAACTCTCATCAACTAATTCTCTTTAGGGGGCACAAGAAAGGGTGAATGTCATTAGGAATGATAGACTAGATATCCTATCCACTGATGACTTGGATAGACTTCTCAGCAAAACTTCCGGACAGAACAAAGAAACAGAAAAATATCTCCTGTCTCTTATGCAGAAAGTCTTGAGAAGTAGAAGTAAATGAGGTTTTGGTAGCATCAACCTAGGGGGAGTTTGTTGGATCTAGAAAGGCTGATGCAACCAAATCCTAACACTTAGACTATTTTTGGTGCAACTTATAAAGGACTTACGAAGCTAAGTGTGGAACTTTCGAAGGAAGTGGAGTTCTTCCGAAGACAAAAGTACAAGATTATCTTCCAAAGGAAAAGCTCCAACTTCCGAAGACAAAGTCTTCTCTTCCAAAGTTCAAGACTTAGAAGAATTCAAAGACAATGACTTCTGAAGTAGAAGTCCTCAAGCCAGGGAAGAAGTAGCCTCTTCTGAAGTATAAAAGGCTTTGGAAGAACTTATTCTTCCGAAGCCAATTAACCTTCGGAAGATGCTGCTATGAACCAATGGACATAAGTATGGTCTCTGACATTCCGCTACAGACCTCTGATACTACATGGCGTTTTCCCAAAAGGCCATGCAGTTGACCATACTTTATTTCACTGTTTACCTTTATTTGTTAGTATAGTTGCTAACTTTAGTTGGTGACAAAAGGTAAGTCATGGACATGTCATGACTACCATATCTTAGATAAGACATTCTCTAAGATACCATAACTATAACTTTATAGTATCTGCTTTAGTTATAGGATTCCAGCTGGTATCAAAGTATAACCGACTGTATGTGATAATATATATAGTTTCTCATTGTAACTCTTGTATCATGCTTGTAAGAGTCTTGTAAACTTAGAGTTGAGAAGTAATATATACAAGTACCTTGAAAATTATTTCATTGTGTTCTTGAGTTCCTTAGTATATTATAATCTTGAGATTCTGCTTCATCATAACCGTGTGAGTATAAGTGAGTTTGAGAGAAAATTAAGTGTATAGTGACAAAACCGATCCTGCACCAGTTCTTAGTGTTGAGTTTTTTTAACTCTCGTTAGTCGATGCACATTCGAAAAGATCCATCTTTCTTCTTAACAAATAAAACCGAGGCTCCCCAGGGTGAGAAACTTGGTCTTATGAATCCTTTATCTAACAACTCTTGTAATTGATTAGACAACTCTTGCATCTCTTATTTGTTACACTATTGGTATTTTTACATATTTTTATATTTTTACTTTTTACTTTTTAAAATACATTAAAATTTTATAAGTATTTGTATAAGTATGTTAATGGTACATCATGTATTTAGTAGTTGCGTTAAAAGAAATCGTTCCGGGTAAAATATCAATTTACGTGATAATGTTTATTTATAAATTTGTGTTTTTTCTAATGTCTATAATTTGGAATCTAAAATACTTTGAAACAATTGAATTTAAAATACCTTTAAATACTTTAAAGTATTTATTATTAGACATATATTAATTATCACCAACATTCGTGTGTGTGTCAGTTATATCGCGTGTAAAAATGGTAATTTTTATAAGTATTTGTATAAGTATGTTAATGGTACATCATGTATTTAGTAATTGCGTTAAAAGAAATCGTTCCGGGTAAAATATCAATTTACGTGATAATGTTTATTTATAAATTTGTGTTTTTTCTAATGTCTATAATTTGGAATCTAAAATACTTTGAAACAATTGAATCTAAAATACTTTGAAATACTTTAAAGTATTTATTAGTACACATATATTAATTATCACCAACGTTCGTTTGTGTGTCAGTTGTATCGCGTGTAAAAATGGTAATTACGCTGAATCACCGATGCATAAATGTAATGCATGGAATTTTGCAGTGCATAAAACGACTTCAATAAATGAAATTCAATTGAAAATCAAGTATTATAGGTGTACTTATAACCAAGTCAAGATCGAATATTGATCTGAAATTGCCAGTTATCACATGATATATGTTAGCAAGGGTTGAGGCTAGCCATGGATGAGGCCTAAAGGATTACAACTCCCTAGACTTGAATAACGATGGTTGTACATATTAACCAAGTGATTGCTGAAAAGATTACGATTCTTTATGCGCTTAAATTTGTTGTGGTTGTATCAATATAAACTAGTGTTTGTGTAACCAAAAATTGATTATAAATATTGGAAAGGTTTTATGTCCCTTTTTAAATTATATGAAATATCGAAGTGTTTATGTAACACTAAGATTACATATTTTACGAGAATTCTGTTTGATAAATAAAATATTGTTGCGTAAAATGATTCTAAATTTCAAACATGTGCCAATCGATCGCATGTCCAAGGGCTGTTGAAAATAAGGGTGTGACACTTCTCCCCGACCATACTTAGGACGCCTCAAAGCCACCTCTTAGGCTTATCAAAACTTCTATTCTTAATACTATGTTGATCTTTTGATCATGTATATATTTTTTATCAATTGGGCCTACTAGTTCATAACTTTGAAAGTAGTTTTGTTTAGTTTTGTTTTGTAGAACAACCACCATTCAATCTTTTTCTTTTTAAAAAAAAATAAATGTATGAACGTTGATTCGAAAAGTAGATGTTATATTAATCGGGTCCGGCTAGTATCTCACCTTAAAAGATGTTTGGCACCCATCAATTAGTATCACTGATCACTAGCATGTTCACCACTGTGGCTAGTTTTAGGGCCTTAACCGGACTCAAATGTTCAAAACACACCTTTCGACGCACCATGGACATGGCTGCAACCACCGGCGCCCTCTCCTTCGATGCAGAACACAACCCACGGTGCGTTGTTAGCCTTCAAGAATGGCAGTCCTGGGGCACTGATTCCCCATTGCCCACACAAGTCGCCCTAATTGTTGACGAAATGATCGCTTTTGAGAGTCAAACTGATGCCCACATGACCTTTGGAGGCCTTGGTGGTAAACTCAAGGTAACAACTCCATTTCATATCCGAATTTGTTCTGTTCTTGTTAATGGGTCTTTTTCATTTGAACATCTTACCCTATCCTATCCTATTTGCAAATTCATATCCAAATTTCTTGATAGATGAGGGTGATTGATTGTGATCTGTGGGATCTTTGAATTTCGTGAATTTATTGTATTGCATAAGGATGGGTCACTGGAGCTCGAGCTTGTGAGATTAAATAGAATGGGCAAGTGATGAATATGGTCCACAAGTTTCTGAATTTTGTCTTTATGTCTATTCCGATCTAAAGATATTGAGCTTTGGTTAAATAAAGGTTTTAACTTTCTGTTTTGATTTAAAGTTATTATTGATATGTGGTAACTTAAACAGTTTGAATATGTGTTGATGAATTCAAGTCCATCTGGATTGAGCAATGTTTTGTTATTGTTTTATAGTTTTGGGATGCAGTGGAGTGTTGAATACATTGTAGCTTGTTACTAACTTTTTTGCTTTTCTAGTTTCTTGCAAGTCGAGTTAGTTTTGATTGTTTGGGTGAAAGCTAGTGCGATTAATTTGGTCAGAGGAATTACATTTGGACAAGCATGCAAGAATTTGCCCAGTTTGCTTTACTAAAACTAAAATTTGATTAATATCGAAAATGCGTTTGGGTTTGCTTTTTTTCTTTGGAAGTATTAATGCCAAATAATCAGATGTTTGAGTGTTTAGTGAACTCTAGTTATTTGTAAGTTCATAGATAAATGGTGACCAGTAAAAGGCTCTTTGATTAGGTTAGAAGTGGGTAAATATGTAATTTTGTTTTACCCGTAGATAATCAGTTTTGTTTTGTTACTGATTGTATGAAGATGCCAAACACCAAAAACTGATTATTGCGACTTTAATAATCAAACTCAGTTTCACAGTGCATATCAATACATTCTCATCAGCTGTAATTAACTACTTATATGCTTCTGATTGTTCGTGTCACAATAATTAGCTCCAAACGCACACCCTAACACCGTTTTAGTTTACTCAAATTGCTGTCAGTGTTTATTTTCAGGGAGATTTCAAGACACAAGAAGATAAAAAACACAGAGCAAAATACAAAGCTTTAGACGATTCTGAACAAAAGCTTTATTTCTTTTCAGCTAGACAAATAGCATGTCGTTTACTTGGAAGCAGAGGTTACCTTTGTCAAAAGGTATGTTTTTTTTTTGTTTTTTTTTCCGTATATGTTTAATTAACTACTTTTAAAATAAAGTTTGGTTCATCACACAATTAAGTTCCTGAGATTGTCGATCACATTTTTTTAGTGTTGGCTTCCTCTTGAAGATTGCATGTGTTCAAGAATTGTGCCTTGTAATCTCTGGCATCGGATACGGTTTTGGTTATATATGCATCCCAAGGTATGAAATTGTTGACCAATTTTGACTGCCAAGGGGTTGTGCACTTGTGCCACTTCATTTTTATGTATATCTGTTAATTTGTAGGATTTCTTGAGACAAAACAACACGGGAAAGTTACTATGGCAAGTATTTGGGATTGATGCAGCCAAATTATGCTTATTTGGCGTAGCTGAACATGAAGAAATCATGTGGAAGGCGTTTATGCAATCAGGTTGGTCATATCTGTTGTACTAATTCCTCTCATGAAGATTGTAACATTTCTCTTCTAAAAGGTTTCTTAATGCTAAAATTACACATTGCTATGATTGTAAATAAGTTAATGTTATTGGTTTCTTCTACACGGTTCCTTTATTTCATCTCTTTTGCAAGATTATTCTGGACTTTTGGCGTATAGCTGAATTGCATGAAACAATCTGATAGATCTCCTTTGGAAGTTGTTATATTTCATTTGCCATTGATTTTTCTCCCCAATATTCCTTTGCTTTTGTTCTTTCATGAAAGGCTACTTTAAATATTTGACATATCATCCAGTATCTTCCTTAAACAATATGTGTACTTGCATAATCAGTAATAAAATTTTGGAATTGAACCTATGTTTGAAGTCAAGCATTTTTACATTTGTTGATCCTCTTATTGATTCATATAAGTGTGAAAATTATTCAGGGAGGAATAATGTTTGGTGTCTTTATCCAAATAAGAACGCACCTACAAAATCTTTAGAGGATAGCTTTGCGAGATATGCACCAAATAGTCTTCTCTGTGAACCACACCAGGTACTTTGTTTTAATACTTTTGTTTTGGATTTACAGTTTTTAAGATCAAAAGCAAATGACTTTACAAGGTAATAACTTGCTAGATTATATTTACAGATAGATGCAGGTGAAATATTCAACTTTATCCTGATTGATGGTACATGGAGCAATTCGGCTGCAATGTTTAGGCGATTAAAGGTATCTTATGGTGTTTGCATACAAATATCATCGTCCCATTTTGTGGGTTCACATTAACTAAAACCAGACTCATTGTCACCTTTATGTGTTCAAATTACATGTTTGCCACCTTGCTCGTTATATTGTTTCTAATATATCAATGTCTTTTATTTAATTTTATTAATTCTGATTGCAGGAACGAGCGGATTTAGTATGGGGAGATGATCTTCCTTGCATTTCACTCACCACTGGTGCATCTGCAATGCATAAACTTAGGTAAGATCCTATGATATGTACGTATTTGTCTCACGTTTCAAAACTATTCAGTCATTTTCTTTGTGATTTTCTGAATGTTGCATTTTCAACTTTTTAATGTTTATAACTGGTCGCATAAAAATGTTGCTAAAAGGGGAACCGGAATTGGGCTAAAAGTTGTAGTCTATATTCATATGTTCTATATATAAAATGTTGTTTTTGTAATCATAAGTGACATATTTTTTGTAATCTTTTATTTTTCAAAAAAGTGGACCTATTTATATTCTTTTCCCTTAGAACAAGAACAAATTGTATTTATTTTGGTCAAGATTATTTTATCTATGGAAACATTGAGTCGAGTTGCTTGGGGCATTGGTGGGCATTATGGTCAGTTCATCACACCAACTTTGGCAATAATCAATGTAGGTTTGAATTGCAGGCCACAACCATCATGGGACCGAACCTGTACAGCAGCTGCTGCCATTGGACTACTAGACGAGCTACATCTTGTTTCACAATTTAACTCATTAGGTTTGGATAAACAAGCTGAAGCAGTTGAAAACAGTGTTGATGTGCTATTGGCATCACTCACAGGCAGAAGACTTCGTATGGGTCGATCCATCACTCGGAGACAAAGGCACCATAATGATATTTGTTAACATCAATACTAGCTAAAGTGGTCATTTTCTTTGTTGCACTAAATTTCCTATACGAATTATGCAATGAAGAATTTCAAAATCCCAATTTGTGTTCATCTTTTTAGAAAACTAATTATTTCGATTTTGGTCCCTTTTAAAGTGGCATTCATAGAAAGAAAAAAGAACGGCCAAATATGTTAAATCTTGGCTACGGCTTAAAGATTAACATATTTGGCCGCTATGGATTAACATATTTGGTTGGAGAGTGATGGCAGAAGGAATACCCATCAAACAAGCAATTCTAAAAAAAAATATTCAGGCTGATACTCCAGCATATGTCTGTTGTGGAGCTGCGGTGAAGGGATTGAGACAGCTAATTATATTTTCACAGCTTGCATATCTTCTTTAGGCTTGTTTGATTCTTTTGTGATTGTATGTTCATGTTGTTTCTTCTTCTATGTACTTTGCTAGCTTCTGTCTAGCTGTGTGAATGAATTTTGCTTTTCAAAAATAAAATAATAGTAAAAGAAAAATTATCCTATACATAAAAAAAAGCAATATGATGAACAGTAACTTTGAGAGGAATTCTTAGTGTGCTTATACGTGGCTTTACTCTGTTCCTTATCTTCTTCAAGACACATGAAGAAAAAGTGGTCGGAGAGCACCACCCGCCCCTATTGTCTTTCGTTATACAGGCTTTATGCCCCTAGCCACCATGTTGGGCCAACATCGGAAGCAACACCAGTCATCCTCCTCCAACCATGTCTAATTTACCCTAAATTCATCCTCCGTTCGGTTTGCCGTATCCCTGATTTACCTTAAAAACCTATATGATGGTGCCAGTATATGTTTTACTATCATTTTTTGTTCCTGGTTGTGTTTGCAAGTAGTCGTTGACTCCTTGCTTGCGTTTGACTGCAGAAATTGTTACTATGTTGTTGTGTTTGTTGTTTTTCGTATGTGAACTATATGTGCTTTTAGCTTCAATTTTGCTGAAATGTTAGGAACCATTAGTCATGTTAAATGATATTTCAACCAGGCAGAGCGTAGAGATAGAAACTGATATGACATTAGAACAGTCCATTCATGGACGAAAAAGATGTCATCATCAAACATAGTTATGTTATTAGAAAGATTAGTTGGTTGTGCAACTGAACAGTTTTGAGGTGGAAATTGATGTTTGTCTACCAAGTTAGATTACAAATATTAGATTTCCTACCTTCAAAACTGAAAGAAAAAAAATAAACATGTATCTACTGTATGACGTTTGCCCTCCGGTCAAAATGCTATGTGGTTTTAATGGATACCAAGAGGCACAGTTAGATTCTACCAAAATTGTTGTTCAACCGATTGTCAAAGTATTTACAAAGTGCCTTTTGGGCTTGGAATGGCTTGCAAGTAAATTAACATTTTGCCTATAAGTGGAAGGTAGCTTTTCTATGGTGAAATATGTAATCATCTATGCATTTATATAAGTTCCCTTTAGTTTTATTTTGCAATTGTCATTCCCTATAAACAGAAACAGAGTTCAATCTAAATTTGATTTCATTTACTACAAAACATTTTAATGACAGAATGGTGTGTATGTTGAAAGTGATCTTTAATTTGTCCTATCTAAATTAAGTGTGGCTTTGAAGTTTGATCTAATGACCAATAAGGTGGTCTATTGTTGGATCCACCCTAGATTTAATATGTAGTATTTCTTCCTAGATTTAATCTGTAGTATTTCTTTTCATAAGAATGCTTATTTTAGGTTATCTTATAGGATGAGATCATCATATGTTTGGTGTTGCCCATCCTAACCAAATGGTTCATTAATTCCATCTGCACATGCACTCGGTGCCGGAGCTTGAACTATTTTGTAAGAAAGCGGGGGCGAAATTATTTTATTTTTGGGGCAAACTCGATATTTATATAAAAATTTACATTACCGAATCAAAAATTTACACTATCAGGCTAATATTTAATACTACGAACGAAAAAATATGGGGGGGTGGGGGCGGCGGTCCCCCCCGGCCCCAATGAAGCTCCGCCAGTGCATGCACTGAAGGTCAAGAATAAGAAAAACATTATACAATATGTAAAACTTTCACGGACCCATTTTCAAAAAATATCCTATCAACGCAGGAAAGCTGTAGCAACAATCCACAAACGCAACATACGAGTACCCCAGCCCCCAAGCACCGCAGAAACACATCTTATCAGTGACAAGTAGAATATTAAAAAAAGGAATGTTATATAGACGACACATAAAGCCAACGACTCCTCTTAAAATCATTCATGTTTCTACGCAGGTCTAACAAGTCCGGAAGATAGAGTCAAAGCATTGAGCCTAACATGGCAGCACCATGAGGTACACTGGTTGAGATACCAATTTCAGAACTCTTCGAGAAAGAAAGACATGAGTTAATGATAGTTAACCAAAAATAACTAAAATCTTGTCATACACCAAAAAAACACAACAATATGCTATTAAACTAAAAAGATGTTTCAGTTATGTATTTAATGCTTCAGTTTTAATGTGATCGTTGGAACTAATAGTAATAAGATGCCTTCAACTTATAAAACTTTGGCTTTGTAGAAATGATGTAAACATGCTTTGGAAATCGGAAGAATAAATGACATCCGGTTTCCATTGTGCAACGTGTGATATTCAAATTCGATGCGCATTTATGTAATTTCTATTGGATTTTAAAAGGACATATTTTATAGTGCCTGTTTTGTGGATACAAGGATATATGAGGATTTCCAATTCGTATTTGGTTGAGGGGTTAGGTTTTAAAAATTGATCTCAAACCTAGATGTACAAAAAAAAGAACCCGAGTAAATATCTGACCTGGTGTATCTGATTCGTTCATGATTCTGGATAGCACCTGCTCAATGTCATACTCGGTTCTAATCCGATTATACACCCCCGAGTTTGCACCTAGTTCCCCCTTTTTATGCTAGACCATAGCCCACCTTGACTAGGACCCGACCCTAAACTGGTTGTATTTGGGTATTACTGTTTTTTCTCCTTTCAAAAAAAGAAAACTTCACTAAATTGTAAACAAGCTTTAAGATTGTTTCGATTAGGTTACTCGTATTTTTATTCATTACAATCAAGTCGCTAATATTTTTATTTATTTTAAATAGGTAACTAAATGTTTTAGGAGTGTTCCAATTAGCTCAATCATATTTTTTAAATTTATTTAAATAATTCACAAATTAAATAATTCATTTTTTAAATATTGTTAATTTTTAAATATTGCAATTTATTTTAAAATATTTTCCAATTTATAAACCTAATTAGAACAATCTTGAAATTTCAGTGACATGATTAAGAAAAAAATCTTGAAGCGACTTGATTGGGACAAAATGACAAAGGGGTAACACCACAACAAATGAGCTCGATAGGTATAGTGGAATATATACTATATCCATTATGAATCTCGAAGACTATGATGAATTTGATATTTTGACTTGGTGAAAAGGCGATGAATCCTTAATTTCTAGTTTTTTCCATTATGGCTTATGATTTACTAACTGTCTAAACTTTTATAGTAACTTTAATATCTACTTTTTCTCTTAGTGATATGGTAATATCATTGCGAGATACAAATGCGACTAAGATGCGTATTTGCATAGAAGATCACTTGAACACAATAGATTGTATACAGGACCAAACAACCTCGAAAATAAAACAATATTTAAACCAAAATTACACAACGAAATGGTGGAAGGATTATCTTTAGGCATAACTCATATATGATAAAACGTCTCATTGAAAATATTACCAGCTTAGACACGACTAAATAAAATGGTATTAGCTTCAAATATTGTATTAGCGAGAGTGTATTCTTCGTATGTAAACTATTTAAAATAAATTAATGAGTACTCCTATGTTTATTTAATATTATTAATATATTATTTAACAATGTCTAAGTTAATTAAATCAACTTAAAACTAAACAAGTTTTACTAAAATTAACTTATAAATATTTTCTGTATTAAAGATAAAATTAATTAAAAGCTAAACAATTTCTAACTTAACTAAACTTAACTTAAGATTAAACAATTTTAACTTAAAGAAAACTAACTTTAGATTAGATAATTTTTAACATAAATAAAATTACAAATTATTTGTCTAAAGCTCCTAAATTGCTAACTTAGCAAATGGTCTTTCATAAACTTGTTCATATTCAACACAAGATTCTTGAACAATGGTTGCATCTTAGTTAGCATATTCTAAAATGTCCATCCATCTACGATAGATTTAACTAAATCTTTTTGATAATTGTTTTTAATTTTCTCCATTTTGTTTTTGCAGGATCGTTTAGGGGTTAGTCACTTACAACACAAACACACAATGGGAAGAGATTGTTTTAGAACACTTAATAGATCAAATAAGGAACTGGTAACACACTGGAGTGATACTGTTAGGACCGTTTTCGTACGGAGTACTAACGGATTCTGCGTGAGACCAGATCAAATAGTGCGGAATCCTATTTGATTGGCGATCCAATCAGTGAGGCAACCTGATCGATCTAACGATGAAACAGACGTTAAGAATTGATTAGAAATCGATCAGGAACGAACTATGAAGTTGGATTTACTGCTTAGGACGCTCTGGACGGCTAGGGTTTGTAAATCTTCGAAATCTCTATTTTTCCACAAATTATATGGTATTTATAGGTTTGTAGTTTTCATTCGTACGGCTGAACCATTGACATGGTTCAGTCGCGCGACTGACTCATGCGGATGATTCATACGCACGACTGAAGGTTCAGTCGTGCGACTGAATCAACCTTATGTCTCAGTCATACGACTGATCCAGTCTCCTGGTTCAGTCCTGCGACTAGTCCATAAGTATGATTTATTCATGCGTATGGTCCATAAGTATGGTACATTATCATGAATAACCACCCGACTAAGTTGAACACATTTCTCAATCATTATTGACTTAGAACCATGAATAACAACCTCAAACCTATATAAGAAGTTCATATATATGAATTATACCAAATACAATAACAATATGAAATATTCAAAGACAAATAAACATCAAAAGCATACCATATTTCATTAAGTCATTACATTTACACATGTGTAAGAAATAAAAGACTTTTACATTAAGAACACACGCTAGGTACATGATGTATCAACAGATACTTAGTACACAAACAAAATATGAGACAGAACAAGAATAAACAAAAACAAGTATATGGTTTTCATGAATGTTGTATATTGCTCTCAAGTTCTTTTACAAGTGTAAAAACATAAAGAAAGATACAAGGACCTGAGATACTTTATACTATATCCTACAGCCGGTTATACTTAGAATGTCAGCTAGAAACATTTGAACTAGACAACACAATCAAATGTAGAGTCAAAAGGTAGATTGTCTTTTGACTAGTGACTATGACATGCCATAGCTCACATCCTAATATATTACAAAAAGAATAATAGTATATAAAGTAGAAAGCAACAAAATCAAGACCTCAATGTTCAATTACCAAAAGCATGAACCTTTTCACCAACTCATGTAAGTTAGTGAGTCAATAGAGTTGCAACAGAAAGTGGTTCAGCTTTATGGTTAAGTACATCGAAAAGCATGTATTCAAAAGTCCTCGGAAGAAACTTTTCTTCATTTCTTGGCTTTGGAAGACTTTATCTTTGAAGATTCAGAATACTTCACTTTTGGCTTCGAAAGATGTTGGTCTTGGATTCGGGAGAGTTCACACTTAGAATAATTCTAGTGCATGGTGTAAAACTTCCGAAGCATCTCTACTCTGTACTTCAGTGCA
This sequence comes from Flaveria bidentis, assembly GCA_018326385.1. Taxonomy (NCBI): domain Eukaryota; kingdom Viridiplantae; phylum Streptophyta; class Magnoliopsida; order Asterales; family Asteraceae; genus Flaveria; species Flaveria bidentis. The sequence goes on from BJCM01212783.1 coordinate 13,557, forward strand.
TGCATGCATGAAAGACTTTGAATGTTTAAGATTCATCAGCCTTACATAAAACCTTATAAACTCCCCCTAGGTTGAACCTACAAAAACATTTGAAGACCTTAGATGTTGTAAGTCCTCATTATGATGATGACCATACCTTTCTTCATCAGATGGTCAGGATCACTCAAACTCTCATAATATCTTCTCATCTCAAAGAGATCATGCAGAGGTATATTGAACATGTCTTGCCATGTTTAGATATCTTCAATACCTTAATCTCTTATTACATGCCATCTTTCTAGATTAGTAAAGTAAGTCTAGTACAAGATTGGTCTTCCTGATACAAGATGCAGGATCGGTTTTGATACTTAATACAAGTGTTTCACTAACAAACACTCAAGAAGCAGAGTTCTTCTAAGACTTGATTATAATATACTAAGTAACACAAAGAAAACACAAGAGAATAATTTTCAAGATACCTGTATATATTATTTCTCAACTCAAAGTTTACAAGACTTTGATAAGCTTACTACAAGAGTTACAATGAGAAACTATATATACTACTATCTACACCCGGATATACTTTGATACAAGCTGGAAGTTTGTACAAATCATTCGTAGATAGGAGATCCAGTCTGTCACTTTGAATGACATGTACCCTCTGCTGAGGCCCTCTAAAGAGAGTTAGTTGACGAGAGTTAAAGTCATACTCCCATCTAACTATTGGTTCCAATTCAGGACCTTCCACCATGTATAGAAAGGCATGCCCTTTGGTGGTTGACCTTTCCTTGTCTTCCATCTCTCTCAGCTTCAACTCCTCTTCAATCTTGCCTTTTTCAATTAGTTCAGCAAGATGAAGGCTGCTTAGATGATTTCTGATGTGAGCAGCTGTTTGGAGTTGGAGTGATTGGAGAATGGCTTCTATGCTAAATCAGCAATATCGAATCTGCTAGAGTGTAGAAGGGAAGAGGCATTCAGGCTGTTTCTCTCTCCATTCTCTCATTCCACAACAACGTTGTGAGAGGCTTCATCGAACCTCCACTGGATAATTTTCTTTCTAGGCACAAGGGGCTGACTAGGAACCTTGTCCCTTTTCTTTGTATCCAGTAGAGTCATCAACTTTCTTCTTAGCTTCTTCTCTTCATCATTTAGTGAGTCAGAGTTGAGGCCAAGGTGTTTAACAGCCTGGTCCAATGTTCCTCTTGGTAGATCAAGGAAATGATCTCTTTTGAGGGAACATGAGGATCCATTAATATAAGTTAGCTTGATAGAATCCTCCTCACAGGAGATGTTACTCAAGGTTGTGCATTTGTTGAGCTTCATCTTGATATCCTAAAACTCCTCTAAGGAATGTCTAGAATATTGAGGGGATGGTCTAGATGGTTGTTAGGTAGGTAGTAGTGTTTAGGTTTTAGGTAAGGTATTAGGTTGAGGGATGATTAGTTGAGGAGGTTGTGGTGATGAGATAGGTATGGTGGTTGGTGTAGGTTTAAGGGTGAAAGGTTAAGAAATGAACTCAGGTTTGATAGGGAAAGGAAATGCGAAAGGTTCAGGTTGAGGTTAGGGTTGAGTTTAGGTTATAGGTTAGGGTTGATTTTAGGTTATAGGTTGGGGTTGAGGTGTTGGTTTGAAGATCATCCCCTTTACCCTTCTGTACATCTCTTTCCTCTTTCCCAAGCGAATGCCAGTCTTGATGTCACTGACATGTCGCCGGAGTGTCTTTTTAGACATTGTTCCTACCTGCCTACTAGAGAAGCCATGAGCCTGAAGATAATCCTTCATCCAGGCTTTCTCACCTATCTTCTTGGTGGTAGTGACCCCAACTTCTTCTTCCTTTTTCTTCCTCTCCCTTATCTTCTCTCTCGTAGGTTTCTTCCTCTCTTTCTCCAGTTGATCCTGCTCTTTGTTAAAGAGCCATAGGATCATGTCATTATCATGTGGAGATGGTTCTTGAAGAGAGAAACCCTTGGATGTTAGGAAAGATATCCTTTCCTCCCTGAGCTGCAGATCAGCTTCCCTCTTCTTCCTTTCTCTTTCCTCCTTTAAGGCCAACCTTGATGCTTCCTCTCTTTCTTCAATCTATAGCATGGTTGTCTTTTCTAGCTCTACTAACTCCTCTAGTGGTAGCAAGAGTATATCTTCACTGACATCTCCAAGCTTGATGAGTCTTTCAATGATCTCCACCCTTTTCTTGTGGTTGACTGCCTCCCGGTTGGTTGCAGCTGCTTTGAAACTGGCAGCTAGCAATTTTCCAGTTGGGAGTCTACCTTTTCTTTTGAGTTTTTCAATCCTCTCATCCTTCTGAAGCTTTTCCACATTTATCTTCTTCTTGCCTTTATCATCTTTAGAGGTGCTAGACTTTGGTGGTTCTTGGATGGAGGGTTTAGGTTAAGACATGGTGGATGGAGATAATGAAGTTGTCTCAGCTAGGGGTCGCTTGAGAAATATCCTCACTATTCACCTCAGATGCTAGCTCTAGAATTGCATCTGTTATTAGATCCTCGGATAAGGAGAACAGACATTCCGTATCTTCCATCTCAGCTTCAGAAGATTTAACTTGTTCTTCCGAGGCTTTGACTTCAGCTTCGGAAGTTTGAGAGAATAGACTATCTGTCCCAACTGTTTTAGTTGCTGGGCCATTAGCCCTCTTTTCCCCTTTGAAATGAATCTCAGTTTTTATTCGGGCCTTAGGTTGACCAACTTCTTCCATAGTGGTAGAAGGTGCACTTAACCTCTGAAGCTCTTCAGCTCCAAAGTATATCATAGCCGCATTAGGGCTAGGATGATCTAAAAAAGATCTCAATATGAACTTGGAGAAGATCCTATTGAGATCTCTGAGCATCCGTGTGTCCATTTGTAGGACAATTTGGGAAGGCTCAGGAAAGATAGTTGTAGTGGGAGCCAAATATCAAGCAGATAGGGAAGTTAAAGCTTGGCTCGGTGGTTCCTCTGTTGTTTGTCTCTGAACATTCAGATTTCTGGTTAAGGGCCATGTTTTGAGTGTAGTAAAAGAGTGACTGAACAAGAGGTTGATTAGGATGGTTAGATCACACAATCAAGAGCCTAAGAAGTTCTGATACCAATTATAGGATCGGTTTTGATACTCAACACAAGTATTTCACTAACAAACACTCAAGAAGCAGAGTTCTTCAAAGATTTGATTATAATATACTAAGTAACACAAAGAAAACACAAGAGAATAATTTTCAAGATACTTCTATATATTATTTCTCAACTCAAAGTTTACAAGACTCTTACAACCTTACTACAAGAGTTTCAATGAGAAACTATATATACTATTATCTACAGCCGGATATACTTTGATACCAGCTATAATCCTCTAACTAAAGCAGATACTACAAAGCTATAGTTTAAGGTATCTTAGATAGTGTCTTATCTAAGATATGGTAGTCATGACATGTCCATGACTTACCTTTTGTCACCAACTAAAGTTAGCAACTTGTACTAACATATAAAGGTGAACAGTGGAATAATGTATGTACAACTACATGGCCTTTTGGGAAAACACCATGAAGTATCAGAGGTCTACAACGGAGTGTTAGAGACCATACTTATGTCCACTGGTTTATAGCAGCATCTTTCGAAGGTTAACTAGCTTCGGAAGAACTTGTTCTTCTAAAGCCACTTATACTTCGGAAGTGACTACTTCTTCCGGGGCTTGGAGAATTCTACTCCAGAAATCATTGTGTTTGAATTCTTTTAAGTCTTGAAATTTGGAAGAGAAGATTTTGTTTTCGGAAGTTGAAGCTTTTTCTTCGGAAGTTGATTTTGCATTTTGTCTTCAGAAGAACTCCATATCCTTCGGAAGTTCTATACTTAGCTTTGGAAGTCCTTTACAAGTTGTACCAAAAAATAATTTAAGTGTTTGGTTTTGGTTGCACCAAACTTCTTCTTGATCCAACAAACTCCCCTTAGGCTGATGCTACCAAAACCTCACTTGTTC
>BJCM01212785.1:0-11228 GCA_018326385.1 Flaveria bidentis
ACCTTTTAATTATATAACACACACACTCTTTTATTATTTGATGTTATTCAACTAAATTAAACAACATTACAAATAATATCCATGAACAAGTTATCCTTATAAGTTGTTCTTTCTCACACACAATCTAAAATGGTGTATTTATTTAATTGCATGATCATATCATCAACTAAATGTTAATTGGTGTTTGCTAAGCTTGTTATTGGGTATGACCCGACTTGGATCATAACGTACTAACCACATCAATGTTCTATGTGTCTTGGGCATAAAGGATCCAACACTTATCATCTAAAAGGTCACATCTGAGGTTACCACACGTGCTTTCAAATAAAATTTGGTCACGTTTGAGGTGATCAAAGGTTTTTCAAGGTAAAATGATCATGTCTGAGATGATCAAATGCTCATAACGTTTATTCATAAGTTAAAAGGGGTGTAAAATGTAAACTGGTATTAAAGTCAAAAACCATGAGTATGACTCATTCGTACGACTGGACCATGAGCACGGACTAGTCGTACGATTGAAGGATACGAATGTGTCCAATCGCACGGTTAACCCACACGTATAGGACATACATGCGATTGGACCATCAATATGACTAATCACACGATTGGACACCTAAAAGGTGCGAATCGCATGGACAAAGGTTACCGAATGACACAGTCGCACGACTGACCTCTAGTTGCATGATTGAAGGTGACCGACTGTGCCAGTCGCACGATTGATCTTCAGTCGCACGAACAACTTGTGCGATTGGGCTCAGTCGCACGACTGAAGGAAACCCTAGTATAAATAAGAGGGGCATTCGGTCGCAGTCACTCATCACCCCCAAAATCGCCCTAAGTCGCACAACACGTCGTTACCCTGCCAAAATTTCGTGAGAGCCTACAATATAACTAATTCTTGTGTACTGATGCTTTCAACTGACTTTACAGGTATAATGCGGCTCAATACAATCATAGTTCATTCAAATTGACTCAAAAATCGACAATTTCGGCCCAAACCAAGAACCAAGACTTGTTTGACTAAATAACATAATTAATCTAAGCCAACAACTGAAATTAATGTTATTAGGTTTTAAGTATAATGATTGCGAGTCCAATGAACCAAAACACGACATCTAATCATAAGAATTGATCAAAACTTGAATTGAACAACAGTCTGTCATGCGAATGGACAGGTAGATTAACTTCAGTCGCATGACTGAGTAGTGCGAATGGCTAAACCGCACGACTGGACCATGCGTATAAGTTTAGTCGCACGACTGATATACACCAATGAGTTTACATACGTATGAGCTCAGTCGCATGACAAGTTGTACATATGAGGTAATTCGCACGACTAGGTCTCAGTCGCACGACTAGATCTCAGTCGCACAGTCTAATTCGCACGACAGAACAGAAAGAAAATCAAGTCCAAATGATTCAAGATGTTATTCATCAACAGATACTAACGTTTATATTCATTGTGTAACAGATGGCGAGTCGGTGGACTATGAGCGCTAAACACAACATTTGTGCTCATCTAGATCTAACATCCAGAAATACTTCAGACTTTTCGGGCATTATCTCATTTCTGAGGAGATCAAGGATAGCTCATGACAATTTTGGCACAAACCAAGAACCAACTTCTGCATGTACCCTCGATTCATGCAGATGATTATTGACCAGAATCTCCCTTCCTTACCGAAGGAGAAAGAGGATGTTGTGATTCTTGAGGTGATGGACGACACTACTTTGGGTCGAATGAAGGTCAACAGGGGGAAGCAGGTTAAGCCCCTTGTGAGGAGATTATTTGGGCATCTGGCCTGGGAGGAGTATGTGGCGCCGACTAGGCGTAAATGTTGTCACGTTGACAATGACTCTGAGGTAGAGCAGCTACAGCTCCCGGAGGATAACTCCAATGATGATGACAGTGGTGATGCTGGAGATGCAGGGCCCACTTAACCAAGGGCCCCCACTGCTAATATAGCATCTCCAGCATCTGCCCACAATGGAGATGGAGCTGAGACTGCTGGATTCCACCAGGATTTCATACCTGGTGATGAGGAGGATTCAGATGAAGAGTCTCTGACTCGGACTGTGGGCAGTAAAGAAGTTGCCACAGAACGAGGGCTCCGGGCGGTTGGTGGACGCCCTAGCGGGTCGGGAGCTGCTGAAACTGATCTCACATATGCTCATGATCAGCCAAGCCATGTTCTAGGGGGAGCATCCTCCTTGATAGGATCGAGGAAGAAGAGGATGGCCAAGCCCCACGACATGAAGAAGAAGAAGAGACGACTCACCTTCATCACTACCACCACCACCACTACATCTACCACCACCACTCCACCCACCACTACTGCTACCACCACTTCCATACCAACCACTATCACCACCACACCTCCAACCTCTACTACTACAGCCATACCTCCACCTGTTATACCAACACCAACCCCAATCTACTCCTTTGCAACCACCACCACCACTAGCCACCATGTTGCACCACCATCACACCATTCCTACACATCCAGGTCACCTCTGCCTCCCAGTGGGGTAGAGGAACAGCTCTCGGCACTTAACCGTATGGTGCTGAGGTTATTGGCGGTAGACGAAGAGAAGACTGCTCAGCTGCGAAAGCTAGTAGACCTTACTGCTGCCCAAGCTCTGTAGATATCTCAACAGGCACAGCAGATGGATGCTCAATATGCAGAGATGTCCCAACTCCAGGAGCAGCATGCCCTATTAGCAAAAAGGATTGAGGAGTTGGAGACAACTAACAAGACCATCATGCTACGTCTAAAGGGATCCAGGGAAGAGCCACTTAAGATTAAGGAAGGGGATGGGGATGATAGTGATGATGATAGTGATGATGATAGTGATGATGAGGATGATGATGGTGATGGTGATACTGATGCTACTAGTAATGTTGGAGATGATATTGGTGATGATGATGGCGACTCACTGCTGCGGGTGCCACATCTGCTAGTGAAAGGAGGACCAAAAGAGCACAAGATCAAGGTGCCTCCACATCAGCCCCGTTAGCAGAAGAGTCGATGATCCAGGACAAGAGTAATGCTTAGATGTTTTATTGTTATTTAAAATAATTTGTAATTGGATCATGTATACAATTAATGAAATGAATGTTTATATGTAATGTAAATGGTTATGTCTGGATTATTAACTAATGATTGATGTGTTGAATGTTTAAATCAAGCAGATCCAGACTTTCAAAGAGATGAATATGATATTGCTCCCCTCCAACAGGTCAAGACTCTACTGACGTTGATTCTTGATTTGCAAGGTATTGTCAGGAGATCGGTAATGTATACTCCTAAAGATCGAGAAATCATTCACAATCACACTGACGAGCAGATAGCCGAAATGTTCAAGCTAAACGCTGAAGAGATTGTGAAAGATGCTCCAACTGTGCATGTGGAGAGTGACGATGAGCTTCAGGATATCGATGAGATTGAGATTAAAGATGTCACAACACAACAATATCCAGAGTACACTGATAATGAGGGAAATGTCATTCCCAATCTGGGAGACACTCTTATCAGTGACACTATTGATACTCTGGATAGAATGGAGCAAGAGTTCGAGAAGGATAAAGAGAAGGCCCAAGCCACTGATGCTGAAGAGAACATAAAGAAGGTAGAATAGGCAGTGTGTTTTGAGGAGAAAAGAGCCCAACGTAGCACATCAAAGTCAACTATCTACACCAAACTATATAAGGCTAAGAAACATCAAAAGGTGGCAAGCAAAATCATAGCGTGGGCATATTTTGAGGATCTCAACATTTATGCGGTTAAACGTGAGAAGGGAATTGAGTACTTGAGATTCCCACATGATCTGAAGACTCTTTCCGGTTTTGAGCTCAACCAGTTAGCAAAGTTAAAATTGCTATACACTGACCCTCGTAAGATGTCAGGCTGGTTTGAAGCAGGCCTAAAAAGGGAGTACCACACCAAATGGGTCAACTTCACACCTCAACAACCAACGAGGTACATCAGAAGATCTGAGGTTGATGCCATAACTGGAAAACCAAAAGTTGTGTTGAAGTGGAGTCCACCACGTACAATGTCAAAGATCCCACTACGTGAAATGCCACAGGACTTCACTCCACACTTCAAATGGTGGTACTACGATTGGAGAACAGGAGAGGCCGTAATAGTCTTGAACAGGAATGGCACTATGGAAACCATAAGGGTGTTTGACCCGATGTGGCTCACCAACTTGTCAGCAAAAGATGTTTATAATTTATACAAGTGGCCACTGTTCTATGACCCATAGGATATTGTACAAGCTTTACAGTTCCAGAAAGTGATAAGACTCTGTTTTGCTTTTGAGATAAACATAGGAGTCACCAAAGAAGCTAAGTACAAGAAGTTTGAGGAAATCATGAAAGATGTTAGACAATAGATAGATCTAGGTCCAAGGGGGAGTTTGTTCATACATATATGTACCTAGATCCTGATCTCAATGTAATATGTTTTGAATATCTTGCACTTATGTAATATTGGGTACTTAATGAAAGAAGAATATGTGTTTGTGATTTGTCTTGTTTAATATTTCATTAATGAGTTGTTTAATGCATGTTGACTTTATTATATAGGTTTGTGGTTGATTAATTTAATATAAATAACATTATTATGTTTAATACATTCAGACTTAACAACATGAAGTTATCATGCGAATGGCCCATGCTAATGGACCATACACATGAACAACTTCATGCGAATGACTCAGTCGCACGACTGAACAAAGAGACTGGATCAGTCGTATGATTGTAACATGAGATTGGCTCAGTCGCACGACTGAACACTCAGTCGGGCGAATGGACGAACCGCATGACTCAATCGCATGACTGAACTATGCTAATGATTTAGTCGCCCGAATGAGCAACCCTAACCTATAAATACCACCTAATTCATGGAAAAACGTAAGCATTCAATCCACTTCGACTCCAGACGTACCCTAGCCTCTAAGTTCTCACTGATTGGATCGCCAATCAAATTGGATTCCGCACTATTTGGTTTGGTTTAATAGGTTAATCAGTTGGTGTTTCGTTCAAATACCAGATCGTAACAAGTGGTATCAGAGCCGGTTACTGCTGGAATGATCTAACAATCATTCTAGCAACCCAAGCTCTTGATTTCTTGATCTAATTTCAGATCTTGATGTTAACCAACTTCGTGTTCTTCATGTTTTGCTCAAATCTTGTTACGTGTTGTGTTTCTATGTTAAAATCAAACTCGAAACCACGTTCTAATCACCCTTTCAAATCTGATCATGTCTATTTTGTTTCAGTTCATGTAAAATTCGTCAGATTAGGGTTTTGGGCAGCCCTGGTGGTTGTAGATCTGAAAATCTGCGTACAGACCTATTCGTGCGACTGGACCATGCTAATGGATTATTCGGGCGACTACACCATGCTAATGGACCATTCGGGCGACTGGACCATTCTAATGGACCATTCGTGCGACTGGACCATGCTAATGGACAATTCGTGAGACTGGACAATGCTAATGGACCATTCGTACGACTGGACCATGCTACTAGACCAGTCTTATGACTAGTCATGCTACTGGACCAGTATTATGACCAGTCATGCTACTGGACTAGTCTTGTGACCAGTCATGCTAATGGACCAGTCTTATGACTAGTATCACGAATATATCATTCGTATCATCCATTCACATGAATGTGATATTTGTCCTCCACGTCATACGGATGAACGATGTTCGAGACCAAAAAAAAGCACATTCATCCTGAGGTTCTTGTGTCAAATAAGTTCGATGTATACCCCATTATTCGTCGGACTTCTAGAATAGGTAAATGTAGTTGGAACACGAAAAAGAGAAGAAAAGATGTTAGCAGTCGGTGCAGATTTTGTGGGGGTAGTGAGGAGCATCTGACTACTTATGGGCCAATCAAGTTATATTTATCTGCACAGAGAGGATTCTCAATCTTAGGGGGAATCCATGTATTGAGAAATTGAAGATGCAATCAGAAAGTGATGATGTGAGCAGGTTTCTGATGATGAATCTACATGCATCCTGATTTGTTTGATATTGTCAGCTGTGGATTGGAACCTTCAACCTTTTTCCCAATACATCGTATGAAGACACCAAGAGAGCACAACGTTTATATATTGGGATATGCTGAACGTGAGGGGGAATTTCTGCTGGGGTTAATGTTAATCAAGTTAGCCTGTGTGAAGATTGAAGCAATGGAAAACTGTTCATGTCATTATCCAGAAAAATCAGTCATATGTGGAATCTTGCTATGATGATAATGTTCTGCAAAGTAAACGAAACCTGTTGTGCCTACATTCATTTTCAGGGATGTGTAACAACCTGACGGATCGGCAACGTTTGCTAATATGGTTTTTTGTTTGATTCTATTGGAAACCAGAGCAAAGATTGACTGAAGATTGTAAGGCTAATATTCGCAAGCAACGTACAAGGGGGAATTTGTTGGAGCATATATAGTCATATATAGTGTGTCCGTCGCTTGACGAATAGTCTAGGCTTAATGTAATACACCTGATATATTGTAAACACATGAAACTTGGTCATTCATAGGAGCATATGCGAATGAGACTCAGTCGTACAACTGAGCCTTACTAATGGGCCACTTGTGCGACTGAGAGATGCGATTGGGACATTCGTAAGACTGAACCATAAGTATGGTCCAGTCATACGATTGAACCATACGCATTGTCCAGTCGTAAGATTGAACCATATCCATGGTCCCATCGCACAAATGGGCCCAGTCGCGTCTAGTGGGCCGAGGCCTATATATACCAGTTTCAATGTGTAGAGAGATAAGGATTTGAGAGGGAGTCTGCCCGGAGCCTAGGGCTGTCGGATGAGAGGGGAGATCATGCTCGATCTCCCCTTGGCAAGAGTCTTGATTCTTATGTTGTAACGAGTTTGTAATCGTTAGGTTTTATCAATGAAACCATTCAATTATAGTTCGTGTTATTGTTTGACTTTTGGTTTGATGTTGTTTATCCTTCTGTCAAGAACATGCTCGGATGTTTACCGATCCAGCCGACTGCACAAATGTCTTGTTTTGCCACGAATTAGGTGGTATTTATAGGTTATGGGTTTCCAATCGTACGACTGAACCATTAGCATGGTTCAGTCGTGCGATTGAATCATGCGATTGATCCATACGCACTACTAAAGGTTCAGTCATGCGACTGAGTCAATCTTATGTCTCAATCATGCGATTGATCCAGTCTCTTGGTTCAGTCGTGCGACTGGTTCAATAGCATGAGATATTCATGCTTATGGTCCATTAGCATGGTCCATTCACATGAAGACTCATAGGACTAAGTTTGAACACATTTCTGAATCATTATTGACAAAGAATTATGCACAACCTCAAACCTATATAGTAAGTTCATAATACTTCAACACACAATAATACAATGAAATATTAAACATTATAAGCATCAATCACATATTATATTTTATTCAACTCATTAATTACATATGTGTAAGACATGACAGACTTTTACATTCAGCACATATACTAGGTACATATATGTATCAACATACATGCTATTATCTGATGTACTTTTTGATAGAGCTTGACAACCTTTCCGCTGCAACTCTGTTTGACTCACCAACTTTCACAAGTTGGTGAAAAGGTCCATGCTTTTGGAATACTATACATTGAGTTCTTGAGTCTAAGCTTTCTACTTTATGTACTTTATCCTTTTTGTAATATATTAGGATGTGAACTATGACATGTCATAGTCACTAGTCAAAAGGCAATCTGCCTTTTGACTCTACACTTGATTTTCTTGTCTAGCCTTATGTATCCATTTGGCTTTTAAAGTATAGCCGGTTATAGGATGTAGTATAGGTATCTAAAGGACTTGTAACTTTAGAAGAATGCTTTGTAACACTTTGTAATAGAACTTGAGAAGCAATATACTACAATCTTGAAAACCAAATACTTGTATTGTTATCTTATTCTATCTCTCTTTTACTTGTGTTTATTAGCATCTCTCGTAATAGTTAAACTAGTTCCCTATTTGATCTGTTCAGTGTTCTAAAGAACTCTCCTCACTTGTGTTGTAAACATGCATCACCCCTTCTAACGGTCCTGCATTTGGTATCAAAGCCTGCTAAATCTCTTGATATAAGTTCTCACCATCTTAAGATCCCTCACACACACACACCACTTAACAACTCAAATGGTAGTTATCACCAAGGCTGGTATGGAAAATGAAACTATGACAAAGTCTCCACTGATCAATCCTAAAGACTTTGTACTTGGTATCAAAGAATGGAAGGCTTTATTAAGTCTCAAGACTCCAAGATGTGGGACTCTATTGTTGAAGGACCTTACACACCAAGCACCTCATCTGCTATTTGTCATGGTATGATTCCAAAGGCTGTGGCTGATTTCTCTGAGGAAGACAGGAAGAGAATAGAGATTGATCAAAAAGCCATGATAGCCTTTCAAGCTGCTCTTCCAAACTCTATCTACAGAGGATTCAAGAAGTGCAAGACTGTAAAGCAACTATGGGAAGCACAAAATCTTATGTATGAGAGCTCAACTGAAGCCAAGGAGAACAAGAAGGATCTCCTGAAGCAGCAGTTTGAAAATTTCACCTTTAAAGTAGGTAAGACCATGACTCAACAATACTTGTGGTATATTGAGATTGTGGATACTCTAATGGATGTTGAGTAACTCTTGAGAATAGGGACATTGTATGGAAGTTTATGTCCTCTCTTCCTAGACAATGGACACACTACTATGTGGTTATAAAGAGGACTGAGAACCTTAAGACTCTTACTCTGACTGAGTTGTATGGTATTCTCAGTGACTACCAGATGGAGATAAACTTGCAAAACTCATCTGGTAACTCTAGCAATCAAATGAGTTTAGCCCTTCATGTGACTGAAAGGGATAGCATAGAACCTTAATATCATCTCATATGCTACCCTGATAACTCACCAAAGGGTCCATTCATCACCTTCCCAGAGACTCAAAGAGAGAGCTACACTCAAGGAAGTCCCTTCTAAGAGACAAATTCTTCTCATGCTTTTGTCTCTACTGATGAATCAACAGGCAACTTTCTCTTCACTCTTGAAGACTATACTGTATTCATCCAAATGATCTAGAATATATAGAGATAGTCCAACACATGACTCTTCTCACTCATATTGCCAAGAAATTCTACAAGAGGACAGGGAGGAAGTATCCTAGCAATACAGCCAGTGGAAAGTTTGGGTTGGACCAAAGCAAGGTAAAGTGTTACAACTGCAACTAGATGGGACACTTTGCTAGAGAGTGCAAGGCACCAAGAGCAAATAGTAGCTAGACTCAAGTCAAACCAAACTACACTGAGAGAGCTCCAAAATGAGAAGCCAAAGCAGCAAGTTGTAGTTGCTGTTGAAAGGAGGCTTTGACTGGAGCTTTCAGGTGGAAGATGTATCTCCAAATCAAGCATACATGGCTGACCACGATGAAGCCAATGTATTGGAACATCTTTGCACTCCTGAATGTATTTGCTAAAGTTAATAGATACAGGTCCTACAACTTAGAGATGAGATCTAATCTTGAGTCTTGAATATCTTCAAATCTGATTTCAAAAAGGCTAAAAATGATTATAAGTTAAAGATAGAGGACTTAGAGAAAACCATTTTGCAGGACCGGTGAAGGGGGTCAATTACAACACAACAACACAAAGAGGAGATTAACCAAACTTAATCAAACAGTAGTACTGGATTAACCATAATAAGACACTAAGAACACAAGTAATATGAGAGACAGAACACAAGAGAAAAATACACAGTGAGATGGTTTTCAAGATTGCAGTATATTGCTTTCTCAAGTTCTATTACAAGTGTTACAATGCATAAAAGGAATGATATGAAAACAAGGAATACTTATACTACAACCTTCAGCCGGCTATACTTTGAAAGCCAGCTGGATACAATTGACTAGACACAAACAAAATCAATTGTAGAGTCAAAAGGTAGATTGCCTTTTGACTAGTGACTATGACATGCCATAGTTCACATCCTTATCTATTACAAAAAAGATAAAGTACATGAAGTAGAAACTTACAGACTCAAGACCTCAATGTACAGGTACCAAAAGCATGGACCTTTTCACCAACTCATGTAAGTTGATGACTTTACAGAGATGCAACAGAAAGGTGTCCAGCTTTATGGAACAGTACATCAAATAAAGCATGTGTCAAAAGTTTTTGGAAGAAATCAGTCTTCATAAGTTTAAGCTTCGAAAGACTTTGTCTCTGAGGCTTCGGAAGACTTCATATTTGGCTTTGGAAGATATTGGTCTTGGCATCGAAATATTTCACACTTAGAATATTTCTGTTGCATGTGTGAAACTTCCTAAGCATTCTTCTTCATTGCACTTGTGCAACATGCAGGATAGACTTTGGATATCAACAGTCCTCATTAGGATGATCACCATTCCTTTCTTCTTCTGTTGCATCAGCCTCTTCATTAATCTCTACAAAATCCCCCTAGGCTGATGCTACCAAAACACTTAGTAGACTTCAGATATCAACAGTCCTCATTAGGATGATCACCATTCCTTTCTTCATAAGGTGATTGGGATCCTTCAGAATGTCAAAATATGTTCTCATATCCAAGAGATCATGCAGAGATAACTAAAACATATCTTGCCATGTGTAAATGTCTTCCGTTCCTTGATCTCTAATGACATGCCATATTTCTGGATTTGTGGTGTATGTCCAAAACAAGATGGGTCTTCCTGATGCTAGAGGAGCTATTTGAATTAGAGTTGATATAGCAGTCTCTGGCTGCACATCCTTAGGATGTTCTGACTCATCATGGGGTTTAGAAGAGGGTGCAGTCTTCTTCTTCTTTGGCTTTGGTTTAGAAGCCATCCTCTTCTTTCTCTTTACAGGTTTTACCTGAGAAGACTGGCCTGCAGTACCAGATTAATCTTTTTTGTCTTTCTCAGTTGGGACTTCCTCTCTCTTAGGTTCAGAAAGAGAGGTAGGTTGACCCTGCTGTGGATCAGAAGATGAAGCTTGCTGAGTTTCAGTAGGAGGTCCAGGTTGTGTTGTCTCTGGTTGTTCAACCTTAACCTCCATCTCAGGTGGGGCTTGACTTGGAGTGGAGTGTAAGTCAATGAGCTCTCCACTTTTGATCTTCTGCTTGATCACCATAATATGCTCATCCATAGTGGATAGAGACATGGGGCCAAGTCTCCTTCCGGAGAATCCA
>BJCM01212792.1:0-11671 GCA_018326385.1 Flaveria bidentis
ATGTATAGTTTCTAGTTTCACATATTGTTACACATGTAGAAACTATTCTTTTGCTTGGAGAAATATAGATTTGCAAGAATAGACGAAAATGAAGAAAGTACATGTGAGAAACTATAGTTTCACAGCCAAGACTCAATAGAATGAGAAACTATAGTTTCACAATGGGAAACTGTAGTTTCACATTGGAAACTATAGTTTTGCACATTGAATGTGTGAAACCCAAAAGTCACCAAATCATTTTTACACTAAAAAACAAAACAAAATATGTTCTATGGTTCAAATCATGCTCAGGAAAGTGGTTGACCGGTTAGATTAACACAAAACACACTACAGAACACTAATTTGATATCAAGAGACAGAGGCAATTTGAATTCAAAATAAATTTGGGAATTTTGTAAATTACAAAACAACCAACGATACTGGTATTTATACACAAAAGTTTCGTATTTGCCGAAACTATAGATTCACACAACGAAACAATAGTTTTGCACGACTAACGAAATTATAGTTTCGCTTGCAAAACCATGACAACAAAAGTGTAATTTCACATGCCGAAACATTAGTTTCGCACTACGAAATAATAATTTCGCATGAACTTAAATATTATTATTATTATTATTATTATTATTATTAATTTTTATGTAAGAAGACTTCTCAACCCACGAGACTTGACAAGAAGTAATAGAAGAATTTTAAAATATAGAACAAAGACAAGGATACCTGACATGCTTTTTCAAGAAATCATCTAGAGAGTCAAGGATTGATGGGATTGTCAATATGCTTGTCCATTAAAACACATTCCATATTCTTTTCAACGAAGGCTTATAACATAGTTTTATCATGTTTTGGGTTCTTAAGAATGCTCAAGAAACTTGGTTCCCACAGTCATTTTGCAAAGAACTCATCTTGTCATCATGGGTTATTGAATGTAATCATTGATTCTGCTTGATATTTTATGGGATGGTTATACGACAGATCATCTGGCATCTATAGATATACAAGGTAATGATGTATGAGGGGTGGATAATCGGAGCTCTAGGTCTATGCTCATGTATAAAGAGGAGATAATTACCTAAGCCAAATGATGAGAGCTTTAGGTCTATACTCACGTGTAATAGAGAAGATCATCATTTGAGCATGTTGATCAGAACTTCAGGTATATACTTACATATAACAAAGAAGATCATCACTTCAGGTCAATGCTTACGCATAACAGAGGAGTTGTACACACAATTTATTCAAGGTTAAGAGATAAGGGAATTTTGAGAGTTTAAAGTCAGACACAGACATCAGCCATTCTCAACATAGATTTTGACGAGACTTGTAGCATTATTGTAAGCCCCCATTCCTAGGACGCTCACAGCTGGACGATCATCGCACTTAAAACATATAATTACATTAACATTACTAAAACCAAGCAGCGGAAACATTTAAATGACTTACTCATTTCATTAAAATTGCTTATGCATAATAATACAATCATTCATTACACAATATCATTTGTTCGTATTACAGTGCAAAAACATTAAACAAAAGAATGTCATCCAAAAAGATCCGAGTAGCTGCCCCGTGCCATCCTCAGCAAAATTTACCTGCCAACTGGAGACGCATAAAAGTCAGCATTGCTGAGGGAGTTCTAGTTTTATAAAAAAACATTATATTACCTTTCATTCGTTAAAACATTTTCTTTACTATCGCACGTGTTCACACATCATACTTACATCAAGGTAATAATTATTATCTTCATCATCATTCGTTTCGTACATTTCGCACGTTTCACACATTTCGTACTTATCGCACTTTTCGTACTTATCGCAAATTTCTTGCATTTATTATCTTTTCACTTCTATCTAGGTTTTGTCATGTACTTAACCCCCCTCTTGAGAACAAAGCTATATCATCTAGGGTTAAGCAACAAGGACCCCATATGGCACATATCGCACGTATCACACATATAGAGTAGTCACATAGACTAACTCCCCCTATGTGTGTGAACCCTTAACGGTTAGCCAAGATCGCACGCTGTAAACACATAGTTGAGCTAACAACTCTCAATGAGTTGTGAACCTTCTTTCTTTTGCTAGCAAGACTTTCATTTGTTCATTAGTTATGTTCCACTTTCATTATCTTAAATCTTTCACTTAAGATAATACTTTACATTCATTATCATATTCACACCACGTAAAGTCACGTCATAATACGTAGTAAGGAACATAAGAAAACATATCATACATAAGCATAACATCATCACACATCATCATACATAACATATACCATCATACCTCTTCATAAACATCATGCATCATAAATATCATGCGTCATACATTCACATACATATACATATGCACCAAAAGCATAAGTAATCATAAAACATAACTGATCCACTGCGGGACAACGGGGGTTCATGGGCGGCAGCCCCTAACAGCGGGGTCCTAGGGGTAGCAGCCCCAAACTAGTTCAAAACCTTTAAATAGGGGATCTAGAACTCACCTGGACTCGACGATTAGCTTCTCAATCAACCTTTCAAAGAAAGGCTTGCACTACATAACTTGCAGATAAGTTAACACTCAAAGGAGTTAAATCTGTCTAATTTCGCTACAAGATCAGCAGTTTTGCTGCTAGTTTCGCTGGCATCTTCGCAGCTAGTTTCACTAGCAGTTTCGCTGGCATCTTCGCTACCAGTTTCGCCTAACTTTTGTTGGATAACCCTCTCTGTGAAACTACCTGCGAAACTATAGTTTCACAGGAAGACCCATAGTTTCGCTAGACGAATACATAATTTCACTGGATGAACACCAGTTTTGTAGAACGGGCTGAAAATTATGAACCTACCCATTTTTGACCAAAAACATCAATCTTTTACACTCAAAACCTTGTTTATCATCCATGAAGCTATATCTAAGCTTTTTACATGTTTTCTTACACAAAAACGTAAGTTTTGGGCGAATCTTTACCACTTTAAAAAACCCAAGCTCTAGAATCCGGATTTACATCAAAATGAAAGAATAAATGATGTTTCTTACCTGTATTCTTGGTGTTCTCTTGTTCTTTGGATGTCCATAAACACCAATCTTAAATCCCGTGATCAACCGAGCCTTGAATCTTCAATTCTCTCCATTTTCTCTCTCTACACTCTCTCTCTAGAATTTGGGGTGTTGAGTTGCAAATGAGAGCTGGTCAAGCTGACCCGTTTATATATACCGGGCATTCCCGGGACCTTAAACACGCCAACACATATTTCACGAGGTCTACTCGGTCCATACTCCATTACCAGCTTATTTTCTTTATATAATCTTGGTTAAGCCCATTATTATTAATTGGCTCGTTTCGACTTTATTCCAGGCGTTACAATTATGCAAGACGACATGACGTGAGAATAATCCTTATTACTAAGCTTAATTCTTAGTTAAGTCACACAATCACCGTCTCCTTCATTTTAGGCCTCGGGCCTACCGACATATCCCAACACTATGCCTTTAACCTCTTTCGACACTATCCAAGCTTCCTAAATCGTACACCAAAAATAAAATAAGATTATATACATAATAACTTTAAAAGAGTATTAAAAGATAAAAAATGTAAATTTAAAAATGTCAATTCTCCCCCGAAATTTCTATTTCATTACTGAAAAATAAATTTCCATTTAAACGTTGATACACTTTGGGGAATTATGGGTTTAGAAGCTTGTTAGCACATTTTTTTAACTCAAATACAAGACAATAATGAAATATTTATAGACTTTATTAGAAATTACTCTTAAAATGATATTAGACGTAACATGTTGATCAAACAATAAAAATGTGGTTTATCAAAGCTTTTCGTGAAAAGATCGGCCTTTTGACTTTTGGCGTCAATGTGAATAATATCTATAATACTCTTTTCTTGAGAATCTCGGATTGCATGAATTCGTGTTTCAATGTACTTAGTGTGAGTGTGATGGATGGGAATTTTGGCAAATCCAACAGCTGCTTCATTATCGCAGAGAGCGGTATGTGAAGGAAGTTGATTCCGTAATCCATCATTTGATGTTGAATCCACAACACTTTACAACAGCAACTTGAAGCAGTAATACACCCAGCCTCGCTTATGGATAGAGAAACTGATGTTTTCTTTTTGCTTTTCCATGAAACAAGGCAATCCTTTAAAGCTTACAAGCTCCATAATCATTATCAAAGTACACATGAAGATCAAAGTTTCCTCCCTTCGGGTACCATAGACCTAGACGCGGAGATCCCTTCATGTAGCAGAAGATACATTTAACATCTTTCTCATGGGATTCTTTGGGATTGGAAATCATAGTAACACATATTAAAATGTGATATCTAGATGACTCGTGGTGAGATACAGTAGGGATCCGACCAAAGAGCGATAATGATGAGCATCAACCGCTTTCCACTGTCATCCGAGGTTAGGTAGGTTTGTTCAGAAAGTGGAGTATGCTAGGGTGAATCATCATGCATGTTGACTTCAATAGTGTAAGGTTTCATATAAGGCTGATGCAATCCAAAACATCCAAGGTCTATCCTGCATGCATGCATAAAAGTACTAAGTAGAATGCTTCGGAAGTTTCACAATATGCCTTAGAAAATATTCTAAGTGTGAAATGTTCTGAAGCCAAGACCAATATCTTCCGAAGCCATATATGAAGTCTTCCAAAGCTTTAAAGACAAAGTCTTTCGAACCCAACTCATGGATACAAATTTCTTCCGAAGACTTCTGAGTACATGTTTTATCTGATGTACCTTTTACCATAAGTTGAACCGCCTTTCCGCAGTAACTCTGTTTGACTCACCAACTTTCACAAGTTGCTGAAAGGTTCATGCTTTTGGTAAAACTATACATTGAGGTCTTGAGACTATTGCTTTCTACTTTATGTACTTTTATCCTTTTTGTAATATATTAGGATGTGAGCTATGGCATGTCATAGTCACTAGTCAAAAGGCAATTTGCCTTTTGACTCTACATTGATTTTGTTTTTGTCTAGATCATGTATCCACTTGGCCTTTAAAGTATGGTCGACTGTAGGATGTAGTTTACAGTATCTCAGGTCATTTGTATCTTTAACTCTTTATTCTTTGTAAACACTTGTAAGGAACTTGAGAGCAATATACAACATTCTTCAAAACCAAATACTTGTGTTATTGTTCTTGTTCTGTCTCTTTATTACTTGTGTTTTTTAGTATCAAAGTGTCACTAGTTACTAGTTCCCCATTTGATTTGTTAAGTGTTGTAACTCCCTCTCCTTATTGTATGTTGTGTTGTAAGTGACCATCCCTTAAATGGTCCTGCAATTGGTATCAGAGTATTCCAGGCTCTTAATTGTAAGATCTCACCATATTTATATCCCTCACATACACAAAATACTAAACATCTCAAATGACAGTTGTCACTAAAGTTGATATGGAAACTTTAGCCATGACAAAGTCCCCACTGATCACTCCTGAGGACTTTGACACTTGGTGTCAAAGGATGGAAGGTTTCATCAAGTCACAATACTCTAGGATATGAGAATCTATTGTCTTAGGACCTTACATACCAAACACCTCCTTAGTTGTTAGAGGTGGTATAATTCCAAAGGTTGTGGCTGATTACTCTGATGAAGACAGAAAAAGAGTAGAGATTGAATAGTAGGCCATGACAGCCATTCAAACTGCTCTTTCAAACTTTATATATAGAGGTTTCAAGAAATGAGAAATAGCTAAGCAACTATGGGATGCATTTAAACTAATCTATGAGGGGTCTACTGAAGTCAAAGAGAATAAGAAGGATCTCTTGAGGCAGCAGTTTAAAAAATTCACCTTTAAAATAGGTGAAACCATGTCTCAAGAATACTTCAAATATGTTAAGATTGTGGACACTCTAGTGGATGTTAGAGTGACTCTTGAAAACAAAGACATTGTAAGGAAGTTTATGTTCTCTCTTCCTAGGCAATGGACACATTATTGTGTTGTTATCAAGAGGACTGAGAACCTTAAGACTCTTACTTTGACTGAGTTGTATGGTATTCTCAATGGATACCAGATGGAGATGAACATGCAAGGTTCATCTGGTAACTCTAGCAATCAAATGAGTTCAGCCTTGCATGTGACTGAAAGGGATAGCATAGAACCTCAACATTATCTTATATGCTACCCTGACAACTTATAAAAGGGTCCTTTCATTACCTTATCGGAGACACCAAGAGAAAGCTACACTCAAGGAAGCCCATTCCAAGAGACAAGCTCTCTTCACATGCCTTTGTGTCTTCTGATGAAAGCATAGAAAACTTTCTATTCACCCTTGATGACCTAGATTGTATCCATCCAATTGATTTGGGGTATATTGAAATAGTCCAACATATGGTTCTTCTCACTCACAGATGCAAGAAGTTCTACAAGAGGATAAGAAGGAAGTTTCCAAACAATACAGCTAGCGGAAAGTTTAGGGTGGATAAAAGCAAAGTCAAGTGTTACAACTGTAACCAAATGGGCCATTTTGCAAGGAAGTGCATGACACCAAGAACAAATAGCGGCCAAGCACAAATCAGACCAAACTACATTGAGAAATCCATCTACAATGAGAAGCTAAAGCAACAAGCTCCAGTAGTTGTTGAAGAATGAGGTTTTGACTAGAGCTTTCAGATGGAAGATGTATCTCCAAACCAAGGATTAATGGTTGACCATGATGAGGCAAAGGTATTGGAACATCTTTGTACACCTGAATGTATTGCTAAAGTTAATAGATACATGCCTACAACTTAGAGATAAGATCTGATCTTGAGTCCTTGAATATCTTAAAATTTGATTTCAAAAGATCTGAAAATGATTATAAACTAAAAATAAAGGATTTAGAAAAAACCATTTCATTTCTTAAACATGAACACACTAACTACAAGACTCAGATCAAAGATCTCATAACTAAGTTGAGTGAATGCCAGACTGAGCTTTTGATCAGTAAAGCCAAGGCAGAATCTTCAACCTTGCATGCAAAAGTTTGTTATTAGAATAAGTAGGGACTAGGATCTAGTGAGATAGCTCCTCCACACACCATCTTTTCTGTAAGATCTCCCAAGTGTGGAACATGTGAAGATAAGCTTACTCTCATAGACCCCTTGACTAAAAAGGATGAAGAGGTGATATTAGAGAATTCCTCTGAGAAGTGTGAATAAGAGGATTTTGAGAAGGGTTACTATCCTTATGAGGAGAGTAAGAAGTATGTGATGACCAAGTCTATGATAAAAAAGCTTGATCAAAAAGAGCAAGAGAAAAGCAAAGAAGGCTCAAGAGATCAAGACCACCTTCAACTCTAAGTAGAAATAAGTTTTCATCTCGGTAGAATTTGAAGTGGTAAAGACTGAAGACTCTAACTTGAACACTAGTACCTGGTGTTCCATTTCAGTATCAACACATCTCAGCATCAAGAAGAAGGTTTATTAGTTATGTACCACTGCTGCAAACCTGAACCATCCAACTCTCAAGCAAGTTCTCACCCTAAAAGGACTTCAACTACATCTACAAAGATAAAAGTGGAGAAGGAAAGTGATCAAGTTCAGCCTTGTCCAGTACTATAGCGACATCTTACCAAAACTTATAGAAGAAGACTCTTTAGAAGAAGAAGATGGAATGTGTTATGTGTGAGAGTCATTCTCATCATGCTAAGGATTGTCCTTACAATCCAAAAGACACTCTCCATATGACCAAGAAAGAGACTTCTAAGAGTTTCATGAAGAAGCCAGCTTCGGAAGGAAAAACTTTTCCTTTTGGAAGCTCCAAAATGAAGATAAAGGCAAATGGAAAATTGCATTCGAAAGAAAATTTGGTCTCAGAAGAAGGAAATACTTTCGAAGTACTAAAGCCTGTTGTAGTGTTAGCAAGATCTTCTGAAGGTCCAGTCATCAAAACTTCCGAAGGTCTAGTCATCAAAACTTCGAAAGTTAGTAACACTTCCAAAGTATTGAAGGTCAAGTCTAGGCATCCAAAGGTGGTGTGGAAGTCAAAGAAAGACCAAGTGACTGAAAGTTCTCCATCAACAACAAAAAAAAGATCCTCATAACATGATTATAGGATCTATCACTGTTGCATTACCTTCAACTTCTTTTGATGAACCCAAGACAAATAAGGCTTGGGTTTCCAAGTGTAATTAATCATCTCTTTTGTGCAGCAATAGCTAAATATAAACAAGAAAGTATGGATTATTAACAGTGGTTGTTCCAAGCACATGATAGGCAATAGGTCACTACTCCAAAAGTTTGAAAATATTTATGGAGGACTAGTTACTATTGGAGGAGATGCTAGTGGTTACATTACTAGAAGGGGCAAGGTCACAAACAGTAAGCTCAGCATTGAGAAAGTAAACTTTTTCAAGGAGCTTGGATATAATCTTCTTAGTATATCTTAATTTTGTGATTAGAGTCATAACATGTTGTTTACTGAGCATTATGAATTGTTCTCAGGCCCGGGGTGGTCATTCCTCATGAGCATATCCTGCTCAGAGCCCCCAGGAAAGGGAACATGTATAAGATGGACTTGCAAGAAACATCTCCCTCTGGAGAAGTTTCATGTTTTCTGTCTAAAGCAAATAATGATGAGTCTTTCCTCTGGCATAAAAGAATGTGCCATGTAAACTATAAAAACATGAATAAACTAATTAAGAATGACTTGGTAAAGGAATGCCCAATAAAGAGGTTACAAGTGATGACCAATGTGTTGCATGCCTGAAAGGGAAGCAACATAAGGTATCTCACAAGCCAAAGGAAAGAAACTCCATCACTACTCTCCTACACTTGTTACATATGGATCTCTTTTTCCCCACCAATGTAATGAGTCTAGGAAGGATCTCTAATTATTTGGTGATCACAAATGACATTACAAGATTCACTTGGGTCTTCTTTCTTAGAACTAAGGATGAGACTCCTGAGATTCTGAAGAACTTCATCTTAAAGATTGAGAATCAATCTGATCACAAGGTCATTACCGTAAGATGTGATCAAGGAACCGAATTCAAAAACCAAATCCTTGACACATTTAGTAATAAAAAGGATATTACAAGCCAATAAAGTGCTCCCAGGACTCCTTAGAAAAATGGTGTTACTAAGAGGAGAAACACGACAATGATTGAAGCTGCAAGAACCATGTTGTCTTGTTGGACCCTGAAAGGATCATACATGCTAATTCAATTGGTGAGTTGATGGGTAGTCTGCTGGAATTCCCACAAGTCTAAGAACTAATACGGATGAAGAATCTTCTTAGAAGAACAAGTGTTGACTAACCGCATTTGTAAATGCGAAAGACTTAGAACAAATGTTGACCAGTGTTTGTTCTTCCGCATTAACAAATGCGGATAGTCAAAAGATATGCGGACAAGTTTTGTTCATCCGCATTTGCAAATGCGGATGACCAGACAACAAATACGCATAAGTATGTGTTCATCCGCATTACCCAATGCGGATGACCAACTACTAATGCGGATGACAAGAAAAGAAATGCTGATCAAGTTCAACTCATCTACATTTGTCAATGCGGATGAACATAAGAAATGTTGATGAAGACTTAGACTAGTTCTGATGTATAAGTTAGGGGTAGTTTAGTCATTTTGTAAAAAGACATCTTGTAAGCCTATAAATAGAATAGAAAACCTCGTACATTAGGTGACTGTTGATAGACAAATAAAATATTTTGTGTCTTACTTTCTTAATGTGTATTATTACTATTTTTGCTAAAACCATAGTATTTGTTGTAATCAATTATCTATATTAATACAAAAAGCATTTATGAGTATTTCTTGCATTGAATGTTTATTGATTGTTTGATTCCACCATGCAATCTTTGACTCAGTCACTATATTCGATCCCAGTGAGAATCTCAATCTCACTACCCAGTCAATTGGTATCAGAGCTTTGGCTATCGGTTCTTTTTCAAATCTACCCAAGATCTGAATAGAACTTGATTGATCTGGTGATTTAGTTGCTAATAAAGTGTTTTATCACCTCTACTTAGTAAACAACAAAAATTACTCGTCAACAGTTACGTTTCTTACCTTCTCACCTTCAAGAATAAAGTTGTAGTTTTCAAAAAGGTTGCACTAGAAACTCTGTAGAAAATGTATGAAGAGGCTAATGCAACCCAAACATCCAAAGTCTATCCTGCATGCTGCACAAGTGCATTGAAGAAGAATGCTTAGGAAGTTTCACACATGCAACATAAATATTCTAAGTGTGAAATCTTCCGAAGCGAAGACTAATATCTTCTGAAGCCAAAGAAGAAGTCTTCCAAAGCCTCAGAGACAAAGTCTTCTGAAGCTTCAACTAATGAAGAAAGATTTCTTCCGAAGACTTTTATCACATGCTTTATCTGATGTACTTTTCCATAAAGCTGGGACACCTTTCCGCTGCATCTCTGTAAAGCCACCAACTTACATGAGTTGGTGAAAAGGTCCATGCTTTTGGTAACTGTACATTGAGGTCTTGAGTCTATAAATTTTCTACTTCATGTACTTTATCCTTTTTGTAATAGATAAGGATGTGAGCTATGGCATGTCATAGCCACTAGTCAAAAGGCAATCTGCCTTTTGACTTTACAATTGATATTGTTTGTGTCTAGTCAATTGTATCCAGCTGGCTTTCAAAGTATAGCCGGCTGTAGGATGTAGTATAAGTATTCCTTGTTCTTGTATCTTTCCTTTATGCATTGTAACACTTGTAATAGAACTTGAGAAAGCAATATACTACATCCTTAAAAACCAAACACTTGTGTTCTCTTGTTTTGTCTCTTACTTATTACTTGTGTTCTCAGTGTCATACTTGTGGTTAATCTAGTCTTACTGTCTGATTAAGTTTGGTTAATCTCCTTTTTGTGTTGTTGTGTTGTAAGTGACCCCCTTCACTGATCCTGCATTTGGTATCAGAGCTTTTCAGGCTCTTGGTATAAGACCTCACCATCTTAAGATCCTTCACACACACAAATACTAAACTTTTCAAATGGAAGCTATTTCCAAGACTGATATGGAAACTGGAACCATGAACAGGTCCTCACTGATCACTTTTGATGACTTTGATACCTGGTGCCTGAGAATGGATGGTTTCATCAGATCTCTAAACTAAAGAATGTGGGAGTCTGTTGAAAATGTACCTTTCATACCTAGCACCCCCTCTGCTACTGGTGCTGGTATGATCCCCAAGGATGTGGCTAACTACTCTAATAAAGATAGGAAGAGAGTAGAGATTAATAGAAAAGCCATGACAGCCCTTCAAACTGCCCTTTCAAACTCTGTGTACAGAGGTTTCAAGAAATGCAAAACGGCTAAGCAGCTGTGGGATGCACTAAAACTGATGTATGAGGGTTTTTCTGAAGCCAAGGAGAACAAGAAGGATCTCCTGATTCAAAACAGGTTAAACAATGACTCAGCAATACTTCAGGTATGTTGAGATTGTGGATACCCTTGTGGATGGAGAAGTTCCTCTAGAGAACAGAGACATTGTAAGGAAGTTCATGTTCTCACTTCCTAGGCAGTGGACACACTACTGTGTGGTGATCAAGAGGACTAAAAATCTCAAAACTCTTACTCTGACAGGGTTATATGGGATTCACAATGGCTACCAAATAGAGATGAACATGCAAGGTTCATCTGGCAACTCCAACAATCAAATGGGTTCAACCCTGCATGTGGTTGAAAGGGATAGCATAGAACCCCAACA
>BJCM01212797.1:0-16966 GCA_018326385.1 Flaveria bidentis
AGTTCATAGATCGCACTAAATCGTATTGCAATCGTTCTTAACGTTTAGATTCATTCTAAGATCGATTTTGTGTGCGTTCTCACTGATTGGATTACCAATCAAATAGGATTCCGCACTATTTGATTTGGTATACACGTAAATCGGTTAGTACTTCGTACCGTACACTGTCCTAACAAAATCAAGAGCCAAAGCTCTGATACCACTTGTTAGGACTGTGTACGTACAGTGTACTAACTGATAATGCATGTATACCTAATCAAATAGTGCGGAATCCTATTTGATTGGCGATCCAATCAGTGAGAATGTAGTTTCGATCAATCTAACGATTAATGAAACGTTAAGAATGATTAAAACATGATCAACTGCGAACTATAAAGTTGGAACAGGTTCTCTGAAGTCTCTTGAGGGTTGGGTTTGAATGTGAGTCGAAATTCTTGAAGTGTTCCATTTTTCTACAAATTAGGTGGTATTTATAGGTTACGGTTTGTCAATCGTACGACTGAACCATTAGCATGGTTTAATAGTGCGACTCAATCATGCGATTGATTCATACGCATGACTGAAGGTTCAGTCGTGTGACTGAGCCAATCTTATGTCTCAATTGTGCGACTAATCCAGGCTCCTAGTTCAGTCATGTGACTAGTCCATTAGCATGAAGTATTCATGCGTATGGTCCATTAGCATGGTCCAATCGCATGAAGACTTTATAGGATCAAGTTTGAATACGTTTCTCAATCATTATTGATTAAGAACTATGTATAATAACCTCAAACCTATATAGTTAGTTGAATATGCTTTATTACACAATAAACAATGAAACATTAAACATTATAAGCAACAATCACATATTGTATTTCATTCAACTTATTCATTACATATATGTAAGACATGACAGACATTTTATATTAAGCTTCTAAACTAGGTACATATGTATCAACAAATCTTGTAAAACAAATTCATTATTTAGTCATTTTACTTATTTTTATGTTCCAAAAATAATAAATGTGTCACTTAATCAATTTAACTTAAATTCTATGATTTATAAAATAAATTTTAAAATACTAAAAGGTTATTAAATAATCAACTAAAATAAATAATCAAATTACAAGTTCTTGTGAGGTTTATAAAGTCTATAGAGATTTAATAAAAAAAGAAGTTATTCAATTTAGAGTTTAAATTGTAATTATTATTTTATTTATTTTATTTATTTAATTTTACATTTATTTTAAATTCTAATCATAACTCCTTTTTAAAAGACTTGTAACTCACCATTAACGCCATTCATAACCTCCTCCGAACCTCAACTATAAAAGCAAGCTTTAGGTCTTACTTTTCATTTGCTCATTCTCAAAAAAATCTCACTCACATATCTTTCTTTCCTCTATTGGTTTTAATCAATTTTAAGAATTTCCTTTTAGAAGTAATTTCAAGAAGTTTTTAATACTAAGGTAACTTATATTGTTCTTATATTATGTATATCTATATTGTTTCAATCATTCTAACATCTAATTGGTCTCATGACTTTATGTTTATACTTTTATTCTTTCTTCTACTAAATTTCTTATAATTTTAATCATAATAATTTCATCAATAACCTTCTACCATTCACTAATGTCAGGACCGTTTACATACGGGATACTTACCGTTTCCGCGTTAGACCATATCAAATAGTG
The DNA here is from genome assembly GCA_018326385.1 of Flaveria bidentis. Classification (NCBI taxonomy): domain Eukaryota; kingdom Viridiplantae; phylum Streptophyta; class Magnoliopsida; order Asterales; family Asteraceae; genus Flaveria; species Flaveria bidentis. Next base: position 1,674 of record BJCM01212797.1, read on the forward strand.
TGGAATCCTATTTGATTGGCGATCCAATCAGTGAGAATGTTAACCCGGTCAATATAAGAATGAACTGGACTTTAAGAATGAGTAGGAATCGATCAAGAACGAACTTTGAAGTTGGATTGGCTATCTTGGACGTTCTGGACGGTTAGGGTTCGTGAATTACGAAGTGTTTCAAATTGTTATATTTTTTCACGAATTAAGTGGTATTTATAGGTTTGTAGTTTCCATTCGTACGACTTAACCATTAGCATGGTTCAGTCGTGCGACTAAATCATGGACTGAGTCATACGCACGACTGAAGGTTCAGTCTTGCGACTGAGTCAATCTTATGTCTCAATCATACGACTGATCCAGTCTCATGGTTCAGTCGTGCAACTGGTCCATAAGCATGATGTATTCATGCGTATGGTTCATAAGTATGGTCCATTAGCATGAATACTCATCCGACTAGGTTGAACACATTTCTTAATCATTATTGACTAAGAACTATGTACAACAACCTCAAACCTATATAATATTTTCATACACATGAATTATACTTAACACAATAATAATATGAAATAATCAAACATTAATAAGCATCAACCACATATTATACTTCATTAAACCATTTCATTACATATGTATAAGACATGAAAGACTTTTACATTTAAGCTCATAAAATAGGAACAACATGTATCTACAAACTCCCCCTTTTTCCTAGTTTACTCTATCGCCTAACACTCTTCACATGTTCTTGGAACTTCTTGTACTTCTCCTTTTTTGTAACTCCTGCATGTATTTCAAATGCAAAGCAGAGTCTTATCACGTGTTGAAACTGGATAGCTTGTACAATATCCTGCGTGTCATAGAATAGTGGCCACTTGTATAATGTATGGACATCTTCAGCCGACAAGTTAGTAAGCCATATTGGGTCGAATACCCTGATAGTATCTATCTTTCCTTCTCTGTTCAAAACTATGACTGCTTCGCCCGTTCCCCAATCGTAATACCACCATTTGAAGTGTGGAGTGAAATCCTGAGGTATTTCCCGTAAGGGAATCTTTGACATTGTGTGCGGGGGACTCCACTTCAGTACCACCATTGGTCTTCCAGATATCGGATCAACTTCAGACTTATGAATGAACATTTTAGGTTGTTTAGGTCTGAAGTTTACCCATCTTGTAAGGTATTCCTTCTTCAACGCAACCTCAAACCATCCTAACATCTTCCTTGGGTTAGCATATAGAATATCTAAGCATGCCAGACGGTTGAGCTCAATACTAGAAAGAGTCTTTATATCATGAGGATATCTGAAGTACTCGATCCTTTTCTCTCTCTTAATAGCATATACCTCTAAGTCTTCAAAATACACCCATGTGATAATCTTGCCTGACACTTTCTAATGTCTTTTGACTCTGTAGAGCTTGGTGTAGGCATTCTGCTTTGGCGGCATGCATTGGGCTTTCATTTCAGTAAAACAAGCTGCCCACTCAGCTTTCTTAAGATCGACATTAGCGTTCGAAGCTTGGGCTTGGCTTTCGTCTTTTTCTTTCTCTTTTTCCATCTCCTCCAGCTTCTCAAATGTAGCACTGCCATAAGTATCACCCAAGTTGGGTATAACATTACCTTCGTGGTCAGTGTGCTATGAATAATGCTTAGCAGTGACATCCACTATCTCTATCTCATTTACATCTTTTAGCTCATCATCACTCGCAATATCAACTTCTGGAGCATCTTTAACAAGCTCGTCAGGATTTAGTCTAAACATTTCAGCAAGCTGCTCGTCTGTTAGATCATGAATAATCTCTCCTTTCTCTGGAGTATAGCTCACAGATCTTCTAACAATCCCTTGCAAGTCAAGAATCATGGTAAGTTGAGTCTTGACTTGCTGAAGGGGTTCGACATCATGCTCATCTTGTTGTTAAGTTTCATCTATTTGATTAAACATTTAACACATCACACATAAGTCATTAAACTAAACATTAAAACATAAACAAATATAGATAATCATTAATTACATTAATATAATATATAATTCAACTACAAAAGTTTTTAAGTACATTAATGTAATATATAATCAATAATTACATTAATGCTCCTTGATCTTGGTTTCTTTTTGTGCGCCTCTCCTACGCTTGAGTGGAGGCTGATTCAGCAACATCACCTTCTTGATTGCCATTATCCTCTTTATCTTTACCGCTCGGTCCTCCTTCAACAACATCTTCTTCTGATTCATCTTCAACCTTATCATCATCATCATCACCATTATCACCATCCTTCATCTTTAACGGCTCGCTCTTTGATCCCTTAAGCTTTAGCAATATCTTCTTGTTCTTCTTCTCAAGATCCTCTATCCTCTTCACCAAAGCCAACACCAACTCATTTTGACCTTTAAGTGTGTGGTGGGCTCGGCCTAACGCTCTCTCGTACTGAGTGTTCTTCTCACTCAGTTGAACAATCTGCTTTGTCTGAGCTACATTCACCTCCATCAGCTAGTTTAGCTGAGTAGCCCTCAGCTCATCGGTGGAAATCAGCCTCAGCACAATGCGGTTGAGGTTAGCTAGCTGCTTCTCTAACCCGACCATTGGTAGAGTAGATCCAGGTGAGAAGGTGGATTGGGTGGAGGGACCAGCTTGGTGAGTGGTGGTTCTGGTGGTAGATGTGTTGAATATAGGAGGTGGAATGGGAGTGGCATGTGGTGGAGTGGTTGTGATAGTGGCGGTGGGAGGAGTGATAGTGGTAGTGGGAGGAGTGGTGGTGGTAGTTGTAGCTGTGGTGGTGGTAGTAGGAGATGTGGTAGTGGTGGTGGTTGTAGTAGTGGGTGTGGTAGTGGTGGTGGTTGCAGAAGATGTGATCACAGTAAACCTTGGCCTCTTACCTTTTTTGCCATAAGGGTGAGCCATTCTCTTCTTCTTGGAGCCCTTAGTAATAGACGCTCCCCCTTGGCTTATGGGCTGGTCAGGGGTGTAAGTAGGATCAGTGAAATCTGTAGCAGCACCCCTTAACTCAACCTGGCGTCCGCCAACGGCCTCTATTCCTTTGTCTCTGACCACAACCTGGCTCCCGACAGTCCTTATTAGTGGCTCATCATTCAACTCTTCCTCCACATCTATCAAGAGGTCTTGGTGGAAGGAAGCCCTTTCTATTCCACCAGGTGCCTCACCACCTTGACCCTGATCATGATCATCATCGTCATCGTCTTCTTCATCTGTGGGTGCCATGATGGGCTCAAATTCAGAGTCACTGTCATCGTGACGCCACTTCTTGCGAGATGGCAGCACATACTCCTCGTTGGCCAAATGACCAAACAGTCTCCTCACCGGGGGCATCACTTGCTTCCCCCGGTAGACCTTCATCCTACCCAATGTCGTATCATCCATAGCCTCGAGTGTAATAGCATCGTCTCTCTCTTTCGGTAGTGAAGGAAGCTTCTGGTCAATGATTATCTGTAGAAACCTTGGGTACATGTAGAAGCCTTCCTTGCCCTTGGCCTCGAGGTTCTCGATCATGTAGGAGAATATCATCTAGGAGAAATTGAACGGGTGGTTCAGCACCAGATCAACATATGTGTTCTGGATTTGATCCGACATCTCGTCAAATCCTCCTCTCCTTGTCGCAATGCACTTGAGGATGACGAGAGCCAAGTACTTAAACTGGGGGCACAGGTTGCTCTTGTTGAGCACACTTACATTGATGTCCCCAGTGTACTTCATCCTTAGAAAGCATCCCCTAACGTTCAGAGGATGTAGCTAGGTCGGGTGGTCACCATCCTCACCCAGATCCAGGACTTGCCTATGATTTGCTGCAGTAATACTGATCTCCTATCCGAAGATCGAGCTCCAGATACTGTGGGGCTTAGTGGACCTGTCAACAGTAGCACCTACCCAGAAGGTCTGCTGTAGTGATCTGTATGGCATGCAGGGTGTAGATATTGCCTTGAAGATCCTTAATCTCCTCAGAAAGGCTATGATCCCCGCAAACTCGGAAGAATTCCGAGTCGTAGCGTCTAAGTGAGCACAGATATTATGCTTGGGGCTCATCGTCCATCTATCATCCATGTTGCTGTAACACTAGAAACATATACATTAGAGTTGTGTATAGGAGATGACAGTTGAAACTTAAATTGTTTTTGATCAAGCTGGTTCAATCATGCGATTGAACCATACAACTGAGTTTAGTCGTGCGATTGAGCCTACGGCTGAGTTTAGTCGTGCGATTGAGCTTGCGACTGAACTTAGTCGTATGTAAAGCCATACGGTTGAGTCAGTCGTGCGACTGAGTCACCAAATGATTCATTCGTGCGATTGAATCGTGCGCCTAGCTCAATGGTGTGACTAAGGTTCATTCGGAGTGTCCATTCGCATATTCTTCTATTCGACACTCCAACCTTGAATCTTGGTCATAACTTTATGTTATACTTCATGTTTAGACGCATTAGATTCGCAGGGACTCTAAATGTCAATTAATGTCCTTTATATCTACGATTATGTCCATTTAAGTGGTCTATTTAAAGAGTTATTCTTATTTCTTGATTTTAACCGATTAGGTCATTTAGGGTTTGATTACACTGGTCATTATGGTTGATTTTAGTATCACAATACCTGTAGATGAATGAGAAATTCGTTAGGATCAGAATCAGTGAGTAATCAAGGTAAAGGAAATTTGGGCAGAGTGTCTGCGTATGAGAGGTTTTTTAATGCTTTGAAGGGTGGTAAGGAATGCGACCGACTCACCCCTCTATTTATATTGTCTTAATGTTCAGTCGTGCGATTGGACCCATACGCATGCTTCAATCGTGCGACTGGAGTTCAGTCGTACGATTAGCTTATACTTCTTCATCCAGTCATACGATTGGTTCATCCTTATGGTCCAATCACCTGGTTGTCTCATACTCATGGTCCAATCATGTGACTAGCTCATACTTATGGTCCAACCGTGCAATTAGCTCATACTTATAGTCCAATCGTGCGATTGGCTCATACTTTCACACACTTTTACTTTAAAATCATTTGCTCACCTCAGATGTGATCCTTTTAATTTGAAAACTGTTTGATCACCTCAGACGTGATCCTTTTATTTAGAACCGATTGGTCACCTCAAACGTGACCACTTTTAGTGAGTGATTCATAGATTTCATCTAGTTGTATAGTTCGACTTTTACGCAACAAAAGACTATAAAAACAAAAGAAACAAGTTGAAATTAAAGAGAAACAAGACATATTTTTGTCTTTTTGATTTAAGATGGATTGAAATTTTATAGAAAGAATGTCTTACAGATTTTTCTTCCTAGACAGCACAGCTTCAAGTTAATTTGATCATTTCTGGAACGATTCATTATGGAATCATACAGGTATATCAAAATCATTTGGGACATTTTAATAAAACATTTTGATGCTAGATTCTTGTTTTGTCCGAGAGTCAATAGCATTTTCAGGAAATCATACTAGAGCGATAAGATGCACACAATGATTTTGACTGTCAAGAGTTGCAGCCATGATGATTGTCAGTATATTTGTCCTATTAAATCCATACACTGATTTTTGACTCACATTAGTGATGAGTTAGGTTTATTTATTTCAACAAGCATTTGTGGATCCCACACTTATATGGTAATCAACCTTCCTCGGGAGATTTTTGAGCGGTCTACGGGTATTTGACAAGAAGAAACTATTCTAAGAGCTTTCAAAGAGATGCCAAGTCTCAGGTCAATGCCATCACACAGCAGAGAGGCGCAAACAACAATGAAATCTAGAATATTTAGGTTATGATTATCCTCAGGTCAGTGCCACCGCACAGCAGAGAGGCACACAACCTATCTTCTTGTTAGAGCATTTATTTTTCTTTTTGCACAAAATGCACCAACAACATAAGTTATTAGCTTGATTGCATTTAGCATTTTTTCCATGTGCTTTGCTTATTTTTATGATCATCCGCACACATTTGTGGCATTTATTTAGCTTGTCACCCCGTATTGGGAATGCATTGATTGTGTTAACTAGGGATAAGATGGGAACCCACAGCAAGTTGAACAACTTAGTTTGAATTTAAATCACCAAAGAGGTCTACTCATCTATTGTGTTGAATCTACCGACACATCATATAGTGAACTAGCAACCTCTAGGTCTACTTTCTCTATGTTACCTCTATAGTAGACTAGTTTTACTATCATTTTTTCCTTTTATTTTGCTTAGACTTCTCAGACTTATACTTTGAATTTTGCATCTTAATCATTTAAAGCCTTTTGATGTCCCAAACAATTTGTTCCCTGTGTACTATCATTTTCCATAAACTTTGAATCAGCATCACAAGTTTGATTTCATTTCTTTTAGCTAAGCTGCCCCTCCCCCTCGTTTTTTTAAGTAAATAAATCATGTAACTAATTTAATACTAAACTAAACTATTCTCCCCCTAAAATACTAAAACCGAAAGTATTTTTGTGTTTCTGGATTTTAATAGATAGGAAAATAAATTAAAAAAAGAAATAAGAAAAAAACTAAGAAAACTAGTCGGACTACGAACTTTCTTCTTCTAAAATCACATCACTTTTCTTTTTCACACCATTAACCTCTAAAAGATATAAAAACCTAGGTTTGTCAAATGCTTTTGTGTAGAGGTCGGCGCTTTGAAAATCCGTATTAATTTTAACAACATCGATTAATTGCTTTTTGAAACAATCACGTATAAAGTGATATTTAATACCGATGTGTTTAGTTTTAGGGTGTTGGACCGGATTTTGGGTGACATCAATAGCAACAGAATTATCAACAAAAATAGGGGTGTGAGAAAATTGCAAACCATAATCGCGCATTTGCTGTTGAATCCAAATGATTTGTGAACAGCAACTTGCAGCAGCAACATATTCAGCTTCACAAGTTGATAGAGCAACTGATGTCTACTTCTTACACTACCAGGTGACTAACCGTCTATCAAAGAACTGACATCTCGCGAATGTGGACTTGTAATTCATCTTGCAACCACCATAGTCCGAGTCACTATACATTGTAAGCTCAAAGTCATCATCATGAGGATACCACAACCCGAGTGTTAGAGTACCCTTCAAATAACGAAAAATCCATTTAACTCTGATAAGATGATTTACATTAGGTTTTGCCTGATATCTAGAACAAAGACACGTGACGTACATAATATCAGGACGCGAGGCTGTGAGATACATTAGGGATCCGATCATTCCTCTATACATGCTAGCATCAACCAGATCACCATTTTCGTTGGGTGCCATATCATGGTTTGTGGCAAGTGGAGTTCCAGCAGCTGAAGCATTCTCCATGTCGAACCGACTGAGGATATCACCTACATATTTGGACTAATGTAGGAAGATTCCTTTTGTTATCTAATCCACCTGTAATCCAAGGAAGAACTTCATCTCCCCCATGGCACTCATCTCAAACTCTGCTTTCATTACAGATTCGATTTCTTTACATAATACTTCATTTTTGGAACCGAAGATTATGTCATCCACATATATCTGTACCAGTAGTAAGTCACCATCATTTTCTTTGATGAATACCATGCAGTCAATAACCCCTCTGCGAAAGCCATGTTTCACTAGATGAGTTGAGAGTTTCTCATACATGTTTTAGGGGCTTGATGGAGCTCGTAGAGAGCCTTGTCTAGTTTATAAACTCTATCCCAATGATAAGGATCCTCAAATTCTTCGGTTGACTGACGTAGACTGTCTCACAGATTTCACCATGAAGGAATGCACTTTTTACATCTAGTTGATAAACTTTAATCTTCATGTAGGATGCATAGGCTAGAAAGATATGAATAGCTTCCATCCGAGCCACAGGTGCAAACACTTCATTGTAGTCAATGCCTTCGACTTGTCTAAACCCTTGAACCACAAGTCGAGCCTTATTTCTGATTATGGCTCCTTGGTCATCTTTCTTACACTTCAAGACCTATTTAGTGCCAATCACCTTAGCATATTTGGGTTTATCCACAAGGGTCTATACTCCTAACTTCTTGAACTAACCCATGCCCCATCGTTTAAGGCTTCACTTACATATTTTGGCTCAAACTGAGACATAAAACATCGATAAGCACCATCATGAAGATAGTCTTTTTCCATGACTGAGGCATAATCAGCTGAATAAAGCTGATTTCGTGTCTGCACTCCCGATAATACATCCTCAATAATGTTATCTAGGGGATGATACACATTAATTCAAGATCCAGGAGTGGTGGGAACAACTACTTCCTAGTCCAGATTCTGAATTCCAGGTTCAGTCTCGGTAGTTGTGGGAGTATGAGGTTCAGAAGTGTCAGAGGCATCAATATCTGATGTTTGTGTACTTTCATTAGCAAGAACCTGATCCTCCTGCTCCATATTTTAGTCTCCACTGCTTCATCATCAAAAGAGGAGTCGTATACATCAAACTCTCCCCCTAAAGGACTAGAAGAATCGTCTAGTGGAACCGATGCTGTCAAGTTTTGTGGAGGAGTGTTTAGAACATCGTACATCATTTTAGTCGATAACTCATCATCGGGAAGGGAGGGAGGTTGGTTGAAGGACTTAAAAATCCATCATAGTTGAAAAAGAAAGAAGGTCCTTTTCCAGCAGGGAGTGGTGTATCTTTGAACATCAACATTGCACCATACTTCTACATGACCCGTTGAGTTGTTATAAACTCTCTTATTTTGTATACTATATCCGAGAAAGATACTTTCTTCAACCTTTTCACTAAACTTCCCAGTCTGAGTTTTCTTCAGCAACATGTACGGTGCACCAAATGGTTCGAGATACTCCATGTTTGGTTTACGTCGTTGGAGCAGCTCATAACATGTTTCACCGTGACGTTTGACCACCAAGACTCTATTGAGAGTGTAGCATGCATTAGCCATTGCCTCGTTCCAAAATTGAATAGGCAGTTTGGAGTCGGTTAACATCGTTCTTGCTGTCTTATCAAGCTACGATTCTTTCTTTCAGCAACCCTATTCATCTGTGGAGTGTAGGCAGAACTAAATTGATGTACAATTCCTTTCTCTCTACAGAATGCCTCCATCCATTGATTCTTGAACTTTGTTCTGTTGTCTGGTCTAATCTGCCTTACATTCATCTTGTAGAGTGATTCCAAAGTAGTTACTAGATGTTTGAATGATTCAAATGTCTCTGATTTGGATTTCAGAAACATCACCCAAGAGAATCTTGAGTAATCATCAGTTACTACAAAATAGTACAATCTCCAGCAATGCTCTTTGTGCTGACTGGGCCAAACAGATCCATGTGTAGAAGCTCGAGAGAAAGGTCAATTGAATTAACTTTCTTTGTCTTGTGATACTTCTTGGTCCGTTACCCTTTCTTACATGCTACGAAAAATCTAGAAGCCGGATGTTCTTGACATTTACTCCATTCACTAAATCATTCTGTATCAAATGATTCATCTTTCTAGGATTAATGTGTCCCATTCTCCTATGCTAGGAGATTGAATCCCTCTCTATTGCATTTGACAAGAAGCATTGGACAGTTTTCTCCATTGTGGAGGCTTTTGATAGATCCAAGACATACAGATTATTATATCTTGAAGTTGACATTAAGACTTTTTCCTCCGGGATAACATAATCCTTCTTCAACATGTAGCACTTCTTGTTGTGAAATACAACTTTGAATCCTTTATCACAGATCTGGGAGACTGAAAGTAAGTTGTTCTGTAGTTGTTGAACGTAGTTGACCTTGTCAAACTTCAATTTCTTGTTTCCCACTTCGCCTTGAGCAGTGATGTAACCTCCTTTATTTCCAGCAAATGATACATGTCCCCCTTTAATTTGTTTGACGTTGAAATGAGAGACGAGTTCCTGGTCATGTGCCTGGATGCCCCACTATCAACAATCTTGGTATTTTGTGATAGTGTTGTAGCGGACACCCTACACATTCAAAGGAATTGATCAGCTCAGGTTTGCGACCCAAGCCTTAACTGGCTTGGGTGACTTAGAGGAATCACACATCATGAACTCAACCCACTGTCCATCAGAGGATGAGGACACATCTTTCTTCTTCTGGTTTTCATTATCAGACAAATTACTTGATTTTTCTTTCCATAAACTAGTTTTGTGTAAGGCTTGTTTGTGATAAACAGACGACTGGCTTATGGTTTGAACTTTAGGATCACTAATACTCTTAGGTGGAGTATTAGATCTCCTTTTAGAAAAACTTTCTTTTGCATCATAAAGTTCAATTTTCTTTTTGAGAGTCTGATAGTAAGGAAAATTAGAAGAAATATGTACTCGTTTTCCACAACTGTAGCATGATCTCCCTTCTACAAGTTGTGGAAAATGTTTATGTGGAGTTGAGTTTGGTATGGGTATGAGATAGTGCATGGTTGGGTATTATAAATTCTCTTTTAGATGTTTCAGGTTCTTCAATAAAATTAATTGTTTGAACATGTTTAACATCTTTAACCTTTAGTTTATTTGGACTTTGATGTGTAACACGTGTTTGGTTAATTCGTTTAGTCATTTTGGGTTCAGAAGTAGACATGTGTGAACCTGACCTTAAATTAACCTTTTCAAATTTATCATCCAAATTCTCAATAGGCATCTTTCCTTTTAATTCCAAAGTAGACTCCTTCTGTTTAGTGCTATCCTTCATAGGTTTTCCCGTAGAATAGGGATCACTAACTAGAGGAGTGGACACCACATGATCCTTAACTGGGTTGTTATTGACTGATCTACTTTTAGTATTCAGAAGGATTGCATGTGGTAGTGGAACTACTTTGTAACCCAAACCTTCCCCATTGTTTCGTTCTTTCACTAAGTTTTGAACTATGTGCGAAAAACTAGCCAAACTATGCGGTTTATGTTTTAAGGAATCAACTTCAACTTCTAAAACTATTTTTTCTTTCTTTGTTTCTTATAAAGAGTTTAAATAGAACTTTATGTCATTTGCTTGGTTTAAAACAACAACCTCGGTTTCCCTTAGTTCTTTGCCCAAAAGTTCTATTTTCTCTTTGTAACTGCAATCTTTTTGTTTTAATATGTGATTTGCCTCAGTGCAGAGTTGTAAATCGTTTACTAAATTTTCATTGTGTTCTAATAACCTTGCAAATTTTAGATCAATGCTATCCCTAAATTTGTTACATTCAGTGTAAGCATGTTTATTAAATAATTGGTCATTAGGACTTACTTGTGAGGAATCAAATGAGTCAGCCATCAACGCTGTTTCAGACTCTTCATTGACTAGAGATTCTTAGTTTGTTGCTCCGAGCTCTTCCTCAACCAAGTGATTTACCACAGTCACATCTTCTTCAGTATCTGACATCGTTTGCTCAGCTATGATCTCACCTTCACTAGCAGATCCATCATCCAATGCCTCAACACAGGAAATATTTGATTCACCCGGAGACACAAATCGGAAGGACCATTCTTGCCCTTCATCACCTTGAGCAGTCAAGGCCTTTGTCTCTTTGCTTGAAGGTGTGGTTCCACTCATGTCTTTGTCTTGACGGTTGAAGGTTGGAAATGGATTTCCATTACCTGTTTTCTTGGGCTTTACACATTCACGTTTAAAATGCCCCTTTTCACCATAGTTGAAGCACGTGACTTTGGTTTTGTCAAAACCAAAGGTTGTATCTTTAGTGGCTACTAGATTCTGCCCCGTCTTTTTGACAAACTTCTTTGCCCTTCTGACAGCACTCACCAAGGCCCACATTATGTCCATCCTTTTTAGCTCATTTTCGTCAACCTGCTTATAGTCCTCATCTGCAAGATGACAATTTCCAATTTTGCCAGGAACTAAACCATCGTATGATTGTACAACTACCGCTAGAGGATCCATATGTTCTTTTGCAACTTCCACTGTGACATTACCGAGATTCTCGGTCTTCAACTTCGTTGTGTTTGCTTCAGGAACTATATATTGGGTAACAGATGACCCGACATTTCTATTCCTGAGGTGTTAGTTTGGGAAGAAGCATATGAACTAGATACGAAAGCTGTTTCGCAACGGTGCTCCTGAAATAGCTGGAGTTGGAACTGAGTTGTAATGTGAAGGATTCTGAACATAGGATCCTTTCTTCGACTTGTATTTCATTCTTAGTTCTTCCTCTCTTAACTTTAGAATGAAGTCATTTATGTCTAATGTCACAAGAATTCCATCTGTCTTAGGTTGGACACAAATGAATCCTATTTATCCTGCAAACCATCTGCAAAGGTTGAAACTTTATCTTCCATAGACGTTGTTACACCATGAGTGTGCAACTAACTCATCAGATGGTATAACCTGTCAGTGATGTCATCCAAGCTCACATTCCCTATCGAGGAGAAATTATCAAAATCCTTCTTGAGAGCTTTAGCCTTTAGTGCTTAGAGTGTTGCATTTCTGTTATATCTCTTCTCAATTGTTTCCCATAAGTTTTTCGCCTGCTTGTTCTCAGAGAACTGATGAAAGATGTCTTTTGGTATCGAGTGAGTCAGCAGAGCTTATACTTTCTTTTCTACATTGAATAGAATCTTTTGTACTTCACTCATTCCCCCCAATATTAATTTGACTCCATTAGCACTGACTGTTACTGTGTAACCAGTCTCAATGGATGTCCAAAGATTTGGATCAACTCCATTTAAATAAATCTCGAACCGATGTTTCCATTGTGGATAACTTTGGCGGTTTATTATGATTACCAATCTCATTCTCCAGAAGCAGAAGGTTCTGGATGCGAGAGTCCTTTCCGGCAGTAAAGGTAGAAAATTGATCTTCCATTGCTATAAACTTTGAACTTTTAGAATAGGACTGTTGCACTCGTGCGAATGGACTATGAGTATGAGTCACTCAAGCGAATGAAGGCTGCGAATGAATTCAATCGTGCAATTGGATTCAGTCATGCGTATGAATAAGATGATTGGAATCAAACGACTAGAGTTGTTCAGTCGTGCGAATGAGAGATGCGATTGACTTCAGTCGTGCGAATGAAGTATACATGTGAGTTCAATCGTTCGACTGGACCAATCGTGCGACTGAAGGTTGTTGTTTTTGTAAAATTGAAGATTTTGACACTTTAACACAAAAACATGATTTTCCCAAAAACCCTAATCTGTCGTATACTGAAAAACACAACTTTAATGCATGCGAACGTCGAAATTACCTTTAGAACCAATGTGGAGACTCTTTTGAATATAAACGTGAGTTTTAATACCAAAACTAATCGAATCCACGCAAAATCAAGAGCCAAAGCTCTTATACCACTTGCCAGGACCATTTACGTACGGGATACTAACTGATTCTGCATGAGACCAGATCAAATAGTGCGGAATCCTTTTTGATTGGTGATCCAATAAGTGAGAATGTTAACCTGATCGATATAAGAATGAACTAGACTTTAAGAATGAGTAGGAATCGATCAAGAACGAACTTTGAAGTTGGATTGGCTATCTTGGACGTTCTAGACTGCTAGGATTCATGAATTACGAAGTGTTTCGAATTGTTATCTTTTTTCACGAATTAAGTGGTATTTATAGGTTTGTAGTTTTCATTCGTACGACTGAACAATTAGCATGGTTCAGTCGTATGACTGAATCATGCGACTGAGTCATACGCACGACTGAAGGTTCAGTCGTGTGATTGAGTCAATCTTATGTCTCAATCATACGACTGATCCAGTCTCCTGGTTCAGTCGTGCGACTGGTCCATGAGCATGATGTATTCATGTGTATGGTCCACAAGTATGGTCCATTAGCATGAATACTCACCCGACTAGGTTGAACACATTTCTTAATCATTATCGACAAAGAACTATGTACAAAAACCTCAAACCTATATAATATGTTCATACACATGAATTATACTTAACACAATAATAATATGAAATAGTTAAACATTAATAAGCATCAACCACATATTATATTTCATTGAACCATTTTATTACATATGTGTAAGACAAGAAAGACTTTTACATTTAAGATCATAAATTAGGAACAACATGTATCTACAACTAACCTTATAACAATCACTAACATTCCTAAGTCAAGATAACGTAAACAAAGAATCCCATTTCATATGGACGACTACGCCGCCGCATTCGGTTATTCCACAAGATTATTTCCCTAAGTAATGGCTATGCTGAAGTCTTGGAATATTTTTATATAAATATAATGAAGTCTAATATATCATATATTGACATAGTAAATTTGTTCTAACCTATTTCATGCTTTAACAATTTTTAAAGTTCACATAAGTGCGTTAATATAATTTTGACAGAATATAGTTTGATTTCAACTGATGGTCATAACTAAGTAAATTTGAATAAAATCAGAGTCCAATATTAATTTCAAGGAATAACCTTTACAACAACAGTTTATAAGTCTTCAAACTCAATCGGACGACTCAACAGTAGCCTTCACAAGATAAGTGTGCATTTCGGCACCTTCTGTCTTGTGCTTCTATTTTGACTTATTTATGGGTCTTTTCATAAAAGTATTTTTAAACAAAAGTTGTCCGAAAGACTTTGAACTAGTCAACTACAAAAAGATATAATTTTATGAAACCTTAATTTTTTTTTAAAACGTATTCAAACACGTACCAAATATTATGTCTAGAATCTAAAATTGGTACAATAATCCTTTTTTCAATCTACCTTTTACTTTTTGGCATTCTCTAAATTGCCTAACTTCTTGTAATGAATTACGACCTCAAGTTATTTTTTCTTTTTATCATTTAGAATATCACCTTTGACTCTTGAACATCCAAGCTTTCTTATATACTCTACAACAATCATTATACAATGTGAGTTTTCCATGTGAGTTCTCCATGCTCCTTTTTACTTTATTTCACACCTTTTGGAGTGAACCATGTTAACCTTATCAACTTAAACTTGTAAGCATCTTTTGATACTTGTAAATGCATATGCAATTCATCTTTACTTGTTGGGCATGGTTATTTGTATTATTGTGAGTTTTATACGAGATACATTATATGTTGACAATCATTAACTATTGCTAGCCTGATGACATCATAGATTTATGGGCCTAACAAGCCTATTTGGTGCTAAAGCTGATGTATTGTCGGCTCCTGATGACTTATGTTTGTTCATCATGTGATCCAAGTACACTTAGGGGGTGTTTGTTTTTTGTAAAAACATTTTTCCCACCTCTTCAACTGCGCGCACGCAGACGCGGAAAGAGGTTTTTACTTCCTAGAGTGTTTGTTTTCTGGAAGACGTTTTATTAAAAACATTATCTTGACGTCTGCACGGAGAAGTTGTGGAACAAGGTTTTCACAACCTCTTTTGAACTCTTCTGAACTCTTTCATTTGAACCCTAACCTCCTCTTCCCCACTATACCCACCGCCCCCACTCCCCATTTC
>BJCM01212798.1:0-11395 GCA_018326385.1 Flaveria bidentis
GTCATAACAATATATGCTTCAATATTGAGAATCCCATACCATTTAATCCAACATGAAAACAATTAAAGTCTTATAAGTGTGGAAGTCTCAGATAACTTTGAAATTAATAAAAAAAACACTTATTAGAATGACGCTTAACACTATAAAAGCTTAAATGACTCTTTCTAGTTATCTTGTACCAAACATATTTAAGTAAAAACATATGACTACTTGAAGTAAATCTTACTTGAAAGCATGGTCAAAAGTTCCCAACATTATTGAATGCAACCAAGCTAGTTGTCTGAAAAACAATCTACTTATGTTGAAATCAACTATTTATTGTTTCAAATCATCAAACACAAGAAAATTGCTTAAATTTACATCATAATGAACAATTAAATAATCCATACATTAACAATGTCTGCTAGGCTCCTATAGCAATCTCCAAATGAACTTACTGAAGATAGTGAAGATCTGCCATCACATACATAACTTACAACTTGTGCTCATTAAAGTATAATTTTTATTAATGCATATTGACTATACTAATGTAAACATGGTATAAAAAGTTTGTCCACTCACAAGGTATCACAGGCAATTGAGAACTGACTATACTAAATTGTATATACTTTTTAACCTTGTGATGACGTAAAATTTTAGATTGTATAGTGTAAGACTAGTTTAACATAATCCTTCATATAAACCAACAATACACCATATAAGATCTTTATTATACATCCATATACATATACATTTACTTCAAAACACAAGTTAGCATCACACTTGTCAATCACTTATTCTATGTCAACTTCATAGGAACATTTCATTGAACAATTGGCAGGTTTTGTATATGTTTATTATAAAATAAGTATATAATATGTCTCTATTGCCCAATTGACCCATAAACAGAATTATTTCACAGATCATGTGGAAGACATACCACTCCATTTCACATATTAAAGATACTTTCAACTACATTACCAAGACCTTATGTTTTCAGGTTATAGAAACCTCCATCTAAAAACCTATCCCCAACAAAGTGAGTAATCAATAATTATAGTATAAATTATAAACAATACTGGACATATGAAGATGGATTCAATCTACATAAATCATAAACAATCCATCTCCTGTTCTTATTATACAGAAAATTATTTTATTTGCTTCACACCTATATTTGATGATAGTACATGATTCTTGATGTAATAGAGAGCATCTTATATGGATTCACATATTGTAATGTCACACAAAAATCAAATCACCATATGAACTAATCTAAACCCACATGTGGCCATTAATATCAAAGATGACGGAATAATAAAGATGATTATGCTTATGAGGAACCTTAAATCACGAAGAAAAAACATTGACACCATGTCATGGTTGAAATTCATTTCAACATACAAAATAGCCAAAGAATTCCTTATAAATTGCTAGAAAACACAAAAATAACATGATTTTATAATAAACTACAATTATAAGGATCAACTACAAACCGGTTAAGGTGATTTGCATTCATGATGCGTATATTAGAGTACTTGTCGAACAAAGCCTTGAAGATGAACTACCATGGGAATTAATTCCACACCATTCATCTCCCTTAACACATCCGACCACTTGCAACACCACAATTAGGGGCTGCACCAGATAAATAGATTTCTTGCACCAAGGTAGACTTTTTAACAAAATCATAGAAACCCTAAATGCATAATAAATCAAAATCAAAGGAGAGAGAAAACTTCAGGTACCATTAAGAATTTTTGTGAAAAATGAATAGAGAAATTGAGATGAAACGCTGTGTTTTTCACCATCATCAAATGAACCCATATGAACATGGAAATCACGGGACCATTGCTCAAGAAAGGAGTGGATTTGCGTACGTCAATTGGCCCTCAACTCTAATAACTACTCGAATATAAATAATATTTTCGGTAACACCCGGTTATTTATTTATTTTGAAGCCGACGAAACTCGCCAACGAGAGAAAGTTGGGAAAGTGGGAGTATTTAAGGGAGAGGGCAACCCTTACCCTCTCCCCACACCCACCAAAATCAGCCAAAAAAGAGAGAAGAGAAAAAGAGGAAGAAAAGTTGGTTCGAGTTGGTTCGAGTGGTCAAAATCGTTGAGAAGCGAGTCAAATCAAAGCTCTTCTCGTTGTAGTTATTTGTGTGAGTTCTAGGACCCCTCATTTAAATGTTTTTGAATGATTTGGGGCTGGAAAACATCTGAAAATTGCGTTTTTGAGTGTGTGCATGTTTGACCCGTTTGTGTATGTGTATGTGTGTATGATCCGTTTGAGCCTTGTTTGTGAGCTTGTGTGTGCTTGAATGGTGTTGTGGTATCTAAGGTTTAGGATGGTCGATTTGAGCTTAGAATGAGTTTAGATGAGTTTGGAGGTCGAAAAGGGCAGTTTGCGTTCGGCTGGAACTGCACTCTGCATCAACTAGGGCTAGGCGATCGACTGGAGGCCATATGGCCGAATGGGGTGCGATTGGGGTCCATTCGCACGATTGGGGTCAGTCACATGGAGGTCATGCGATTGAAGGTCCAGTCGCATAAGTGCTCATCCGCATTAGTTCATTCGCACGATTGGGTGTTCATTCTCATGAGTGTTCATCCGCATTGGTTCATTCGCATGATGTTCAGTCGCATGGAGGCCATGCGACTGAATGGTGTCCATACGCTCAAATAGGGCTGTTGCACCCGAGGAGAAGTGTAGTTTAACTTTTGACTTTCGGGGAAGGTGCAGATGTAAGTTTTAACGTAAAGGTTCCCGTAAGTTCATGTAAGGTGACGGTTGAGGGCTTAGAGAGCATGTAGGGCATGATGAGGATGATGTTACATGTTTATGCATGATGCTATGTATGTATGATGTTGCCCTGTATGGCATGATGACTGTGCATGCTGATGTTCCTTATTATGGCGTATGTTTATCTTTCCTGTGGTTTTACGTGTAGTGATAATGAATGAAATGAAGTATTACATAATGTAAAGTGGAAGATAATGAAAGCGGAACATGATGAATGCATGCATTAATAAGTGATGAAAGTAATGTAAGTCTTGCAAGTATTGGATATCAGGACACGCCATTAAAAGGTGTTAGCCCAACAGTGTGCGGGTTCGCTACCCCGGGAGGATGCATATCGGGGTCCTTCTCTGTGATCGGCCATTTATATAGAACCTCTACCGCTTACCCCTGGTACTGCGGCACCATGTTTAGCTGTCTATTTATAGACTTCGGTCCAGTAGCCAAATAGTTTGGGGTGTAGCATATGGTATTGGTACGGAAGATATCTGATGCGCAAGAAAAGATGTAAAGATGAATGAACGAATGGAGAAGATAATAATGCTATTATCTATGTGTACGTATGATGTATGATCGCATGAAAGAAAAGAACGGTTTTAATGAAAGAAAAGTATGTTTTATTTTATAAAACAAGAACTCACTCAGCAAAGCTGACTTTGATGTGTTTTCAGTTGGCAGGTAATGATTGCTGAGGATGGCATGAGGTGACTACTCAGCTCTTTTGGGATGGAATCCATTTATTTAACGCTTTTGTGATGTAATGCAACAATGTATTTTGTAACTGACTGACGCTGTATTATTTGGCAAAAGTTTTTATAATGAAATGATATGTTATTTTTGAATATTTCCGCTGCAATATTTTCATGAGACAAATGTAATTATATGTTTTATGTGCGATGAGGATCCAACTGTGAGCGTCCCGAGAACGGGGCCTTACAAGTTGGTATCAGAGCCAAAGTTTAAGTGAAATAGGTAAATTTTCAAAATAAACTTTAACTTAAACTGAGAACGGGACGGAAAGGGAATGGGATGCCAATCTGAGTAGCTGTGTGCCATCAGGTATTTTCTTTAAAGTTAATTGGTATTATGTGCGCATGGTATGTGTTATGTGTTGTTTGTAGATTTAAATACTGATGTAGTCAGGATAGGTAATGCTCGGGGTGTGAAGAGTAAAGTAAGTGACTAATCACAACTGGCCACTGTAATTAGGGACTTAGTATACTTGACATAAACTGAGTTGTTCCCTTAAATGACCGTGTTGGTATTTGAATCTTTCAGTGTGCGTGTGATGGCCGGTGGTAGATCTTCGAGAGCTTCACGGGGTGGAGGTCATGGTGCTGAACCGCAACCCAAGAGAGGGAGACCCAGAGTTGAGAAGGTGGTTCATGAGGAACCCGAGACCCCTCATCCGGAGGGTGCGGATGAGAGTGCAAACCTACGGGCCTCGGTGAGAGAGGCGGTGGTTGAAGAAGTTCATCAGGTCATGCAGACGATCTTGCCGTCTGTTGTGACCGAAGTTATCAAGGCTGTACGAGAAGAAATAATAGTGAAGAGACAAAACCGCTGCTAACCGCTTCATACGGAGGAACTGCTCATCAACCGCCTTAAACCATCACGTAACCGTCCTAACTGCCTAATTTAAAGGGTTAGGATTTGATTTCAGTCAATTTAAACGATCAAGATCAATCCTACCAGCGGTTACACTCACCGCTGGTAATATAATATATAATATTAGTAAGATTATTATGTTATTGCTACTTTCTCATAAACCGTTTATCTTTTTCTAGTCTTGACCATTCTTCTCCTTATGAGATTCTTTTTTGTGTCGACCTGATTATACACTTTATGTTTTTTGGGTGACTTTGTTATCGATATCCGACCAGAGTAACTCTCACACAAATTAATACCTTGTATTTTCTTGGATATGCACTTAACTATTGAGAATATCTTGTTACGATCATTGCACTCTTCGTACATATACATCTCCGCATGTCACATTGCATGAGACTATTTTCTTAATTCCATCTTCTGATCCTAATTGTGAGCTTCTTACTACTATTAGACTCTCTTTTATCGTGATTCCACCTTCTGTACCACCCCCATATACTCCTTCGTTTTCACCCTCGTCGCCAACCCCACCATTCCTTCGTCTAATTTCTTTTCCTTTGTATTCAATGTTCACGCACACTTTTGACCACACTTGTTAACCTAAACACTTTCTTGGTCATATTTTTCATGTCTCATCCACTCCCGCTTTCAAGCTCGCTATTTTTTTCAAGAAATAATCATTGTAAGTATGTCAAGCTACCATGCGTATAAAGATTAATGTTTAACATTCTTACGTGACTTGGGTATGTGTACCTCCTTCACCTCCTTCTCCAGCTCACATTGGTGGTTGTAAATGGTTTTGTAGGAATTAGGATCAATATACATTCCGATGGATACACCAGTCTGTATAAATCCCAGGTAGTTTTGCCAAGGTCTTTTATCATAATTGATTGCATAATAATATTCAGCTTGGCTGCCAAACCCACTACTATTCGGTTTTTATTGTATGTTGCCCTTTCTAAAAGATGAAATACTCAATAATTCAATATCAGCAAAGCACTTTTTCATGGTGATTTATCTAAGATTTTGTATATGACATAATCTTATGTCTTTGTTGACCAGAACCACTCACATCATGTACAGTTGTATACTAGTTTTAGAAGGCCTTTTATGGCTTTAAGTAAGCCCTAAGAGCTTGGTTTCTAAGCTATCTACATTGCAAACCACTATCTACTCCAACTTCTCTAGGTCGACAACACTCTCGTTACTCCGTGGTTCCTATGGATTGTTGGTTTCAGGCCCAAGATCATATTAAACTCTTGCATTTCATTAATACTTCAACACTTACATTATATAAAAAATAAACATACACTCCTAAATAAGTGGCACTACTCCACTATTTCTAATACATGTCCACTACTTGCTAACTAATAAGACTAATTCAAATTAAAACTTGTTGCATACTCTAAACAAAACATGACTTAAATGCTAGACCCGTGACCCGTAACGTGACCCGACTTGACCCGATCAAGATTAACCCAACATGGATGACCCTTTGCTTTATCTGAGCATTATAGTATTTATTTTTTCAGTTTCTTCAACGACCCACTAATCAATATCGTATAATAGTTAAACATATATTGATGTATCATAAGGTTAATTAGTTGTTGGGCAGACTATCTCTCGTTTCTCTACAATTATGATGCATGCCTATGTAGATGTTGGTTGGGTTAGTTGTCCCGATGATTGATGTTTGACTATACATTAAGCAGTGCACTATTACATGGTCGAGTAAGAAGGTTAAGTATCTGGATGTTGTCATCCCTCTAACTGAAAGTAGGTGAGTCATGTCACTAAAGCATAGAGTTTGAGATATGATTTTGTTTAACTTATGCATATACTATTTGATGTTACATTGGTGCTACATATATGGTGGTTTTTCCCATCATTCATCAGCTCGCTAAGCCTTACAAGATTGACCTACATTAAGTTTGAGATATGATTTTGGTTCAGTGTCATGTTGCTACCACTCATTAGTTTGCAGACATCCTCAGTTAAGGGTCCTCCTCCACAAACTTTGCCTATTTCAAACCAAAATTGAACATTGATACCATTGTCTAGCTTCAGAGGGCATGTTTTAGGTGGTAGCTTTTATATTCCTTATTAGTTAATGTGCACCCTTTGGTTTATTTTGTTATTAATATAACATTAATTACTTGGTTGGTGCAATGTGGTTCTACAATTTGCTTTAAAATTTGTATGTAAAATGTTATCTTTTACTCAACTAAATTTTAAATGTTAGACCGTTGGGTGGTATATATTAATTGTTGTATAATGTACGCAAAAGACTGTACATTATTTTTTTCCTTTTACCATTTGTTTTTAAACACTTTTATATATATACAATTTAACCCTTATAATTTTTCGTTTTCAACTTTAGTCTTCAATACTTTCATTTTTACAAAATTATTGATTTACGATCTAAAATTTTAGAGTTGACACATCGTAATATTCACTTGAGGCTCAACATTGTTATGCTTATTTTTTTCTCATTTAAAATTACCGTCGTAACGTGCGGATCCTAGATCAACTTACTTATTTTTTAACATTTTATGTGTTACGTGTGTGGTTTAATACGTTTTTCCATCTACTTTCCGTTTAGTTTTATTTCTTTGTTTCTATTTCTTTTTAATACTAACTTTTTCACTGTTGATGGCCGCTAAAGGTGTGTGATATTTATGTTATTTGATATGGTTTTATGTCCCCCATCGTAACGCGGTAGGGGGGGGGGGGGCTTTATACTAGTTTTTTTATATATTAAATATTCTTAAAATATCTAAAAACATTAGACGGTAAAATATCACATTTGCATCTCTATGTGCTTTTCAATCATGATTTAATGTAATTAATTTATAACAGGAATCATACGACACGTTCAATATGATTATTGTCATAGATGACTAAACAAAGTATATATAATAAAATACAATTAGCACGATAAAATAAAAATTACCTAAAATATATTTCATGTTTAATTATTTACAAATTTCTAAGAATATGTTGTTTTAACAAATGACTCATAAACGTCTAGTATCGGCCTATTAACTTATTAGGCGCAATTAGTTAAATGTTATGTGTCATATAAACAAATAACTAGGGCTAACATATATCCCCTTTTTAAAAACATAAATTACATATTTCCCCAACAAAACAAAAATCAATTACATATTCTCCTTCCTAAAACTTATATATCACACATATATCCATTTCATTCAACTTAAACAATTAAATAACTATTTTACTTTGTTTTTAGTAGGAGATTTTTACATATGAATGTTTTATTGTTAAAATTGTTTAAGACTTTTAACAACTGTGTTTTGTATTTAGAGATATAATTTTGTTTATCGGTTATTGTAGTTTTGAAATAAAGTTTTAAACGAGATATGGTTTTTTTGTTTCTATTTATGAAGAAGACTCGAACTTGAGGAAGTACGTAATTGATAATATTAGAAAGTGAAATATGTAAAAGTACTTTGGTGAAACACAAATAAAATAATCATTCAATAAATTATTTCACCAAAATGGGTAACTATGTAATATATATGTTTTAGAAAGGAGAAATATGTAAATGCCCCAAACATGTTTCAAATCTTGTCATTAAAGTGTGAACTAGTTTACAACTTGAACTTGTTTATTTAAATCTTAAGTTATTTAACTTCATCTGACTTGTTAAGTTGTTAATGGGTCGTCTAATATTTGTTACCATCAACAATAAGCATTCTACTCGTGTAGTGTACATTCATATTTTAAATAAATTATAAGACACCTTTTTCTTTTTTAACAAAGGTTAGATATTAGCTGTACGTTCACACATTTTGTTATAGCAAATAAACAATTCAAAATTCTATAACCTTTTTTTAGGTATTTCTAGAGTTGGGTTTTCTCCCCTTTGAGATCAATAATATCATTTACTTTCGGCGTAACATGCAAACGTTTTCTTCCTAATTATTGTCACTTGTGTATTTTTTTTAGTCTTTCCACAAATTTAAAAAGTAGTATAAAAATGTATAATTAGTTTTTTAAATACAACTCATAATCTACATCATATTAAAAAGTTATATATATATTTGCAAGATTTGAATTCTTTGACTTTTTATCTATCATTTTCAATGACAAAATTCATTTGAAGATGAAAACATTGTAATTAATTTTTTTAAAAACTAATTGAATCATTTATGACTCATTAACTTATCCGGTTATTTTCATTACTTGAGTACGTAACTGGAGATGACTTTAAATAAAACTCACCACATGAAAGACAATCCATTGGTCCAACCTAAAATACTTATTTTATCACAGGTGGGTTTCAAACCAAAAACCTTCAATTCTATAGCTTTAATAAAGTATTAGAAATATCTCACCTTAATAATTTAAGCTTACTACCGAGTAAGTGGCTATAAATTAACTTTATAAAACGAAATCATTTCAGTTATTCAAAAGCACTAGACTTTTCAAGTGGTGTTTAAAGTGCTTTGTTCTCAAGATATATTGTTTTAATTTAATATTGAAATTATTTAAGACAAACTGAATTTTCATTATTTAAATATTGGATTACATTAAACCAATAACACTCATGGCTTTTAATTTTAGTGTCAAGAGCAATATCAAATTCCCATCCACGTATCATCATAAAATTAAACCCTATTTACATTTTATTTACGTAGATTCTAAAGATATTTTTTCATTTGACACGTATAATTTATGTAAAAAAAAAAATTAACCATAACTATAGATTCGAAAGATACTTTTTTCGTTTGACTCGTATAATTTATGTAAAATAAAATTACCCAGAACTATACCAGTTATACAAGTAAACTTGTCCTTGACTAGGGGCGAAGCTATTAAGGGGCCGGGAAGCCGCCGACCCCCCTATTTTTTCGTCCGTAGTAAATTTTAGTCCGATAGTGTAAATTTTTGGCCCGGTAGTATAAATTTTTATATAAATATCGAATTCGCCCCCTGAAAAAAAAATCATTTCGCCCCCGCCCCTCCTACAAAGTTGGTTAAGCTTCGCCACTATCCTTGACACTAAAGGTTAATGTTAGGAGGTCACTAGACAGAAATCATTGTATAATTTTTTGCATGTAAAAAATCAACGTAAAAAAATCAACATATTTTTTATTTTGTCTCATAAAAATCTATCAATAATTTTTGCACATAAAAAACTAACATACCTTTTTTTAACATAAAAACCTCTCAATAGTTATTTAAACAGTTAAGTCACTTCAATTTTCAGATTCGAGTAAATTCTAAAAAAATACTAGAACAACTTTTGCATCGATTGTTTTGTTTGCATGTATTTTCCGCCCATATGTTGCTCATTTAAGTTATAGGATCCCAAGTTCATATTGTTTAAGTTGTGGGATATCAAGCTCGACTTGTTTAAGTTATAACAAATGAATTGAATTTAATGTTAAATAATTGTTTAGTGGTTTTTATGTGAAAAAACAGAAAGTATGTTATTTTTTATGTGCAAAAACTGGTAAAGGACTTTTACGATACAAAACAGAAAGTATATTGATATTTTACGTGCAAAAAATTGTACAGAGACTTTTATGAGAAAAAAAATGAAAGTATGTTGGTTTTTTATGTTATTTGCCCCACGTTGAATCATTAAAATCTTATTTCTCATAATCTAAAGATAATAAAGGATTAATCGTGATCATTATATAGTTTTATTATACTATGTTAATTACAACGAAGATTTACTTTTCTAAAGATAGATAAGAAAGTGATTTATATAAGAAAGATCAAATTATAAAAATTTTAGTACATAAATCGCATCATAAAAAAAGTATCTATATTTGTACTATATAATAAAAGAAAGTTTTTTAAGAATACATGTGAACTTCTGGAGAATTCTAAATTTTTGTTTTCAGTCTCATTAGTACACAAACACGTTTTTTATGCATTCTAGATTTTTTATTTTAATGTGGTTTCTAATCAAAACCACATTTAAATGATTGAATTTCAAATTTAGTATTAAAAAAAGTTAAAATTATTTTTATGCAGTTTTGTTAAAACACCCATAAAAAATTAGTTTTTTGATGGCTTATCTAAAACACCCTAAAATATTAGTCTTATTTTCGAAATCCATACCATCTCCTCTTAAATATACACACACTAAAGAGATTACTAGAGATAAACAGATCATTTTTAAAATTACTTTATCTTTTCTCTGATTCCCATCTTCTCATTAACGTACTACTTTTCCCTCATCTTCTTCGTTAACTCCTCTCATCTTTCTCATTAACTCCCCATCTCACCCTTGTTCCTTGATCACTATAGATTTTGTTTCTTATTACTTCCATTGTTTTTCAAGTTACATCAAACTAAAAGTAAGAAACCTTAAATTGATTATGATATATTTCAAAGCAAATTGGATTTTAATAATTCAAACTATTAGCCGAAACTTTTTTATGTATTAATTGTGTATATGTTGTTGTTTGTAGCTATAGTTGAATCATAACTTCTTAAGTTTGTACATTGATCGACACTTAAATGTATGTAATTTTACTTTTTCTCATTTATTTTTGATATATCATGTTACTATATTTGATTTGTTTTATGTATTGTTGTGTGTATATTTGTATTCATATTCATTTAGTAATCTTTTAGAACATATCCGTTCAAAATTCATCTAATAGAGATAAATTTGGAACTGTTTTCATTTTGAGACTGTTTTTTGAATATTATATTTCATTTAGGATATTTATATATTTTTATGAGGTTTTATTTCAGAAAAAATTGAAAGCTAGTCATTTCACCTACTCCTTGAAGTTTATGATTTATACGCATACATGAAAAGTTAAAAGGAAATGATACTAATTTTTTCTTAAATAGTCAACTCGTAAAAATGTATACATATAAGATAAAAAATTTAAAAAGTGGGTTAGGATCTACCGCCTTAGAACATTAGTTTACATCACTAATGTACATTTATATTATTTTGTTTTTTATTTTAATTCTAAGATGGATCGTGCTGATTGGATGTACAAAACT
>BJCM01212802.1:0-11426 GCA_018326385.1 Flaveria bidentis
GATAAAGGATTCAAAGTTGTTTTTGACAACAAGAAGTGCTACGTGTTGAAGAAGGACTATGTGATTGAGGAGGATAAGGTTCTCATCTCAGCTTCAAGATATAATGACTTGTATGTCTTATGTTGATACATATGTTCCTAGTTTATGTGCTTAATGTAAAAGTCTTTCATGTCTTACACATATGTAATTAATGGGTTGAATGAAATATAATATGTGGTTGATGTTTATAATGTTTAATATTTCATAGTATTATTGTGTGTTAAAGTATAATGAACTTACTATATAGGTTTGAGGTTGTTGTGCATAGTTCTTAGTCAATAATGATTGAGAAATGTGTTCAAAGTTAATCGTATGAGTCTTCATGCGAATGGACCATGCTTATGGACCATACGCATGAATACATCATGCTAATGGACCAGTCGCACGACTGAACCAGGAGACTGGATCAGTCGCAAGATTGAGACATAAGATTGACTTAGTCATACGACTGAATCTTCAGTTGTGCGTATGGATCAATCGCATGATTCAGTCAAACGACTGAACAATGCTAATGGTTCAGTCATACGATTGAAAACCTATAACCTATAAATATCACTTAATTCGTGGAAAAAGGTAATACTTTGAACACTTGAGAAACACATGATAATACACGAGCCCTAGCCGTCTAGAACGTCCAAGGAAGCCTGTCTAACTTCATTGATCAATCCTGATCGATCTCTACTCGTTCATAACGTTTAGTTTCAATCTTAAATCGATTGGGTAATTGTTCTCACTGATTGGATTGCCAATCAAATTGGATTCCGCACTATTTGATTCGATATAAACGTAGAATATGTTAGTATCCCGTACGTATACGGTCCTGACATCTTGGATCTATCAAAAGAATCCACAACTGATCACACAGTTCAATGCTTCTTGTCAATTGCAATTGAGAGAGACTCAGTCACGTGGCATAAGAGAATGGGATACATCAATCCTAGAAAGATGAATCACTTGATTCAAAATGATCTAGTGAATGGTGTAAATATTAAGAACTTCCAGCTTCTAGATTTCTGCATAGCTTGCAAGAAAGGGAAACAAACCAAGAAGGCTAATAAGGCAAAAAAAGTTAACTCTATAGATGTGCCTCTTGAGCTTCTGCACATGGATCTTTTTGGCCTTGTTAGCACAAAGAGCATTGCAGGAGATCTGTAGTGCTTTGTAGTAACATATGATTACTCAAGATTCTCTTGGGTGTTGTTTTTGAAAGCCAAATTAGAAACTTTTGAATCATTCAAACATCTGGTAACTACATTGGAATCACTCTACAAGCTGAAAGTTAGGCAGATTCGATCTGACAACGGAACTGAATTTAAGAATCGGTGGATGGAGGCATACTATAGAGAAAGAGGTATTATTCATCAATTCACCTCTGCCTACACTTTATAGATGAACGACGTAGCAAAAAGAAAGAATCAAAGTTTGATTGAGACTGCTAGAACAATGCTTGCCGACTCAAAACTACCTATTCAATTCTGGAATGAGGCAGTGGCAAATGCGTGTTACACGCTCAATCGAGTTTTAGTGGTGAAGCGACATGAAAAACGTGTTATGAACTACTGCAGTGACGTAGACCTAATTTGGAGTATTTAGAACCATTTGGCGCACCTTGTACATAGTTGAAGAAGACTCAAAATGGGAAGTTCAGCGAGAAGGCAGAAGAAGGGATATTTCTCGGATACAGCATACCAGACAAGAGAGTTTACAATAACTCAACGGGTCAGATAGAAGTGTGGTGCAACATTGACGTTCAATGATATACCACCCCCCCAACTGGGAAAGGACCCTCATTCTTCTTAGACTGTGATGGTCTCTTTAAATCCTTCAATCTGCCGCATTCTCATACTGATGACGAGCTGTTTGCTAGAACGATGTACAATGCTCTTAACACTCCTCCTCCAGACTCGAAATCAACAAGTCCATTAGATGATTCCTTTAACTCTTCAAGGGGAGACTTTGAAGCGAGTGAGTCTTCATCTGATGATGAGGCAGTTGAAACTGCTAATGAGGACCAGGAGGAACAGGCTCCTACCAATGAAAATACACAAGCATCAAATCCTAATGCCTCTGACTTTTCGGAACCTCATACTCTAACAGCTACAGATCCTGAACCTGAGCTTAACAATCTAGATAATGAGGTGGTTGTTCTAACAACTCCCAGATCACGGATAAATGTTTATCATCCCTTGGATAATGTCATTAGGGATGTTAGATCAGGAGTATAGACTAGAAATCAGCTGTACTCAGTTGATTATGCCTCGGTAATGGAAAAGGGATATCTTCACGTTGGTGCATATCGACGTTTTGTGTCTCAATTTAAGCCAAAATATGTGAGTGAAGCCTTAAACGATAAGGCATGGGTCAGTGCAATGCAAGATGAACTCCTACAGTTCAAGAAGTTAGGAGTGTGGACCCTTGTGGACAAACCAAAAGGTGCTAAGGTGATTGGCACTAAATGGGTATTGAAATGCAAGAAAGATGAACAAGGGGTCATAATAAGGAATAAGGATCGACTTGTAGTTAAAGTATTTTGACAAGTCGAAGGCATAGATTACAATGAAGTGTTTGCACCGGTGGCAAGGATGGAAGCAATACGTATATTTCTAGCGTATGTATCCTACATGAAGATCAAAGTCTATCAACTAGATGTCAAGAGTGTGTTCCTTCATGGTGAAATCCGTGAGACAGTTTATGTCAGTCAACCCGAAGGATTTAAGGATCCTTATCATCGGGAAAGAGTTTACAAGCTGGATAAGACTCTCTATGGGCTACATCAAGCCCCGAGAGCATGGTATGAGAAATTCTCAACTCATCTGGTGAAACACGGATTTCGTAGGGGAGTTATTGACTGTACACTGTTCATCAAAGAAAAAGATTGCGACTTACTGCTCGTATAGATTTATGTTGATGAGATAATCTTCGGTTCCAAAAATGAAGAGTTATGTAAAGAATTTGAATTTGTAATGAAAACAAAATTTGAGATGAGTGTCATGGGGGAGATGAAGTTCTTTCTCGGATTACAGGTGGATCAGAAACCAAAGGGAATATTTCTATATCAGACCAAGTATGTAGGCGATATCCTCAGTCGGTTCGATATG
This sequence comes from Flaveria bidentis, assembly GCA_018326385.1. Classification (NCBI taxonomy): domain Eukaryota; kingdom Viridiplantae; phylum Streptophyta; class Magnoliopsida; order Asterales; family Asteraceae; genus Flaveria; species Flaveria bidentis. The sequence continues at coordinate 3,138 of BJCM01212802.1, forward strand.
GAGAATGCTTCCGCAGCTGGAACTCCACTTCCCACAAACCATGACGTGGCACCCGACGAAAATGGTGATCTGGTTGATGCCACCACGTACAGAGGCATGATCGGATCTCTTATATACCTCCCAGCTTCACGACCTGATATCATGTACGCGACGTGTCTTTGTTCCAAATATCAGGCAAAACCAAAAGTAAACCATCTAATAGGAGTCAAAAGGATTTTTCGTTATCTGAAGGGTACTCAAACACTCGGGTTATGGTATCATCATGACGATGACTTTGAGCTTACTGCGTATAGCGACTAGGATTATGGCGGTTGCAATATGAATTACAAGTCAACATCACCAGGATGTCAATTTTTTAGGAGACGGTTAGTCACCTGACAGTGTAAGAAGCAGACATCCGTTGCTCTATCAACATGTGAAGTTGAATACGTTGCTGCTGCAAGTTGTTGTTCACAAATCATCTAGATTCAACAGAAAATGCGTGACTACGGTTTGCAATTTTCTAACACTCCAATTTTTGTTGATAATCTGCTGCTATTGCCGTAACAAAAAATCCGGTCTAACATCCTAAAACTAAACACATCAGTATTAAATATCATTTAATACGTGACTGTTTTGAAAAGCACTTAATCGATGTTGTTAAAATACATACGGATTTTCAACGCGCCGACCTCTACGCAAAATCATTTGATAAACCGAAGTTTTTATATCTATTAGAGGTCAATGTCGTGAAAAAGAAAAATGATGTGATTCCAAAAGACGAGAGTTCGTAGTCCGACTAGTGTAGTTAATTTTATTTTATTTTATTTATTTTCTGTCTAAAAATCCAAAAACACAAAAAGATTTTTGGTTTTAGAATTTTAGGGGGAGAATAGGTTAATTTAGTATTATATTCGTACAGTATTTAATTACTTAATAAAAAGGGGAGGAGGACAGCTTAACTAAAAGGAATGAAATCTAATCTGTGATTCTGATTCAACGTTTATGGAAAATGATAGTACATAGGGAACAAATTGTTTGGGACTTTAAAATATTTTAAATGACAAAGATGCAAAATTCAAAGTATAAATCTAAGAAGTCTAAGCAAAGTAAAAAAGAAAAATGATAGTAAAACTAGTCTGCTACTAAGTTAACATAGAGAAAGTAGACTTAGAGGTTGCTAGTTCATTATATGATGTGTTGGTAGATTCAACACAATTGATGAGTAGACCTCATTGGTGGCTTAAATTCAAACTAAGTTGTTAAACTTGCTGTGGGTTCCCATCCTATCCCTGGTTAACACAATCAACGCAGTTCCAATAAGGGGTGACGAGCAAAATAAACGTCACAAATGTGCGCGAACGATCATAAAAATTAGCAAAGCACATGGAAAATTGAAAATGAAATCAAGCTAATAACTTATGTTGTTAGTGCGTTATGCGCAAAAAGAAAAGTAAATGCTCTAACAAGAAGATAGGTTGTGTGCCTCTCTGCTGTGCGGTGGCACTGACCTAAGGATAAGCATAACCTAAATATTCTAGAATTCATTGTTGTTTGCTCCTCTCTGTTGTGCGATGGCACTGACCTGAGGCTTGGCATCTCTTTGAAAGCTCTTAGAATAGTTTCTTCTTGAAATATACCCGCAAACCACTCAAAAATCTCGTGAGGAATGTTGATTACCATATAAGTGTGGTATCCACAAATGCTCGTTGGAATAATTAAACCTTAACTCATCACCAATGTGTGTCAAAAATCTATTTATGGATTTAAGAGGACAAGTATACTGACAATCATCTTAAGCTGCAGTTCTTGAAAGTCAAAATCATTGTGTGCATCCTATAGCTCTAGTATGATTTCCTAAAACTGCTATTGACTCTCAGTCAAAACAAGAATCTAGCATCAAAATGGTTTATTAAAATGTCCCAAATGATTCTGATATATCTGTATGATTCCATAATGAATCATTCCAGAAATGATAAAATTAACTTGAAGCTGTGCTGTCCAGGAAGTAAAATCGGTTAGATGTACTCTAATAGGTTTGATTCCATCTCGAATCAAAAATACAAAAATATGTCCTGTTTTGTTTTAAATTTCAAAGTGTTTTCAATTTTTGTTATCTAGTAATTTGTTAAGTAGATGTCGGATTCTACAACTAGACTTAATCTATGAATCACTCACTCAAAAGGGGTCACGTTTGAGGTGACCAAAATGTTCAAAATTAAAATGTGTCACGTCTAAGGTGACCAATCCGTTTTTTAAAATTAAAAGGATCACATTTGAGGTGATCAAATGGTGTTAGAAGGTCATAATATTTATCAAAGGTTAACATTTTTAAGGGTTTGAAAGTGTGTAAGGTTAAACTCATAAGTATGGGCCAATCACATGACTGGATCAGAAGTATGGGCCGATCGCACGATTGAATCATAAGTATGGGCCAATCATAAGATTGAACCATAAGTATGAGCCAGTCACACGACTAGACCATGAGTATGGAACAACCATGCGATTGGACTACAAGACTGAACCAATCGCACGAATGGATCAAGGAGTATAAGCCAGTCGTACGACTGAACCCCAGTGGCACGACTGAAGCATGAGTATGGGCTCAGTCGCACGACTGGAGCAGGCGTATGGGTCCAGTCGTACGATTGAACATTAAGATTGTATAAAAGGAGGGGTGAGTCAGTTGCATTTCTCACCACCCCCAAATCATTCAAAACTTGCTCATACCTAGACACCCTGCCAAAATTTCTTCTTACCTTGATCTCTTGCCGATTTTGTTACTAACTGATCCATTGTTCATCTAAAGATACTTAGTGACTGAAATCGAACAAAATGCTCGGTGAAATCAAACCCTAACTGATCTAATTGGTTAAAATCAAGAAATCAGTAAAACAACTCAAATAGACCACTTAAATGAACAAAATATTTGATTTAAAGTACATTAGGTGCTATTTAAAGTGTGTGCGAGTCAAATGAGTCTAAACATGACATTTAATATCAAGCTTTGACCAAGATTCATAGTCGGAGTGTCGGATAGAGTCATATGCGAATAGACACTCCGAATGAACTTCAGTTGCACGATTGAGCCAGACGTGCGATTCAATCACACAGATGAATCATTTGGTAACTCAGTCGCACGACTCACTCAACCGCATGGCATAACACACGACTCAGTTTAGTCGCAAGCTTAATCGCACGACTGAACTCAGCCGCAGGCTCAATCACACGACTGAACTCAGTCCTATGGTTCAATCGCACGATTGAACTAGATTGATCTCAAAATAGTTTAATTTCCAACAATCATCTCTTATACACAAATCTAATGTTTATGTGTCTTGTGTTATAGCAAAATGGCTGATAGGTGGACTATCAACACCAAGCACAACATCTGTGCTCACTTGGATACGACCACTTGGAATGCTACCAAGTTTGTTGGGATTATTGCTTTTCTTAGGAGATCGAGGATCTTCAAAGCTATTTCGACACCATGCACACCTTATAGATCCATCCAGCATGCTTTCTGGGAAAGTGCCAGGGTTGACCGGTCCGTTGAGCCACATTGTATACGAAGCTCTATTTTCAGTCAAGAGATAAAGATCACTGAGGATTACTTGAGACGGGTCTTAGGTCTGGGAGAGGACGGAGCCCACCCAACTAAGCTACATCCCCTGACTGTCCGGGGTTGCTTCATGAGGATCAAGTAAACCAGTGACATAAATGCCGGTGTCATGAACAAGAGTAACATGTGCCCACAATTCAAATACTTGGCACATGTGGTCATTAAGTGTATAGCCTCCAGGAGGGGAGGATTCGACGAAATGTCCGACCAAATCCAGACGCTTATGTTGCACTGGTACTGAACCATCCGTTCAGTTTTTCACGCATAATCCTCTCGTACTTGATAAAGAATCTCGAGGCAAAGGGAAAGGAATGCTTCTACATGTACCCACGATTTCTACAGATGATTATTGATGAGAAGCTTCATATGCTGCCGAAGGAGAAAGATGATGTAGTTGTACTCGAGGTAATGGATGATACGACTTTGGGGAGAATGAAGGTCTATCGGGGTAAGCAAGTGAAATCCCCGATGAGGAGACTATTTGGGCACCTAGCCCGAGAAGACTATGTGGCGCCCGCTAGGAGGAAGTGGCATCACGATAATAGTGACTCCGATGTCGAGCCCATCATGGCATCCACTGAAGAAGACGACGATGACGACGATGGTGACTAAGGTCAGGGTGGTGATGCACATGGTGAAACTGAAGGGGCTGCCTTCTACCAAAGCTTCTTATTTGATCAGGATGAGGAATCAGATGAAAAGCCTCTAGTACGGACGGTTTGGAGCCGGGTCGTGGCCATTGAGAGAGGGCTCAGGGCGGTTGGTGGATGCCAGACTGAGTCTAGGGGTAATGCTGTTGATGTCACAGATCCTTCTTACACACCGGACCAGCCCAGTAGCAAAGGGGGAGTGCCTCTGTCAAAGGGCTCCAAGAAGAAGAGGATGGCCCAACCTTACAAGACTAAGAGCAAGAGTCTGAGATTCACCTTGGTTACTTCTTCTGACACTACCACCACTATCACGCCCACTACTGCAGCCACCACCACTACCACAGCTACCACCACTACCACAGCTACCACTAAAACCACACCTCCTATCATCAACCCCATAGCTACAACTACCACCACCACTCCACCCACTACTACTATCTCTCATCCCTCCACCATTACGACAGCCACTCCACCACATCCCCCACACATTCCATCTCCCATATTTACCACCTGTACCACCACTAGTCACCAAGTTAGTCCTTCCACACACACTCCATTCACCACCGGACCCACTCTACCCCACATTGGGTTAGAGGAACGGCTCGCCAACCTAACCAGCATTGTGCTTAGACTACTTGCAACTGATGAGCTTAGCGTTTCTCACTTACACAAGATCATGGAAGTTAATGTTGCTCAAGCCCATAAGATCAAGGAGCTTAGTGAGAAGAGCGTGTTGTATGAGAGAGCTTTGAGTTGTGCCCACCATGCACTTACAAGCCAAAATAAGCTGGTGTTGGCATCAGTAAAGAGAATTGAGGAGCTACAAAAGAAAAATATGAAGATTATGCTAAAGCTGAAAGGGTCAAAGAGTGAGCCTCTGAAGATCAAAGATGGTAATGGTGATGATGGAGATGATGATGATGATGATGATGATGATGATAGAGATGATGATGATGATGATGAGGATGAAGATGACAGTGAAGAAGATATCAAGGAGGAAGGATCAAGCCAAAAAGATCATGATGAGTATGATGATTAGGAAGGTGATGCATCTATATTAGCCTCTAATCCTCAGGCTCAGTAGAGGCGAACTAAAACGAATCAAGATCAAGAAGCCTCCTCCTCTACTCCTCCTACTGAAGAACCTACAATTCAAGACAAAAGTAATAGTTAGATGTATTTGTATTTAGAAACTTTTGTATTTGAATTATATTACATTAATATAATAAATTATCATGTTTTTCTGTTTATGTTTAAATGCTTTATATGATGACTTATGTGTGTTGTGCTTAATATTTAATCAAACAGATGAAGCTCTACGAACAGACGAATACGATTTCCAACCCCTTCAGCAGGTCAAGACTCAATTAACCATGATTCTTGATCTGCAAGGGATAGTCAGAAGGTCAGTGAGCTACACTCCCGAAGAAGGAGAAATCATTCATGATCTGACCGATGACCAGCTGGCTGAGATATTCCGACTTAATCCTGACGAGATTGTCAAAGATGCTCCAGAAGTCGATGTACTGAGTGATGAGGAGCTACATGATGTAGATGAGATTGAGATTGAGGATATTATAGCTGAGCACTATCCAAAGTACGCTGACCACGAAGGAAATGTTATACCTAATTTGGGTGATACTTTTGGCAGTGCTACGTTTGAGAAGTTGGATGAAGTGGAGAAAGACAAGTTGAAAGTAGAAAGCTCGGCCCAAGCTTTGGACGCCAATGTCGAACTGAAGAAAGCTGAATGGGCGGCTTGTTTTGCTGAAATGAAGTCCTAATGCGTAGCTACAAAGTTGAATGCCTACGCCAAACTATACAGAGTCAAGAAACATCAGAAGGTGTCCGGCAAAATCATTGCATGGGCTTATTTTGAAGACTTGAATGTCTATGCAGTAAAGAGATAAAAGGGGATTGAGTACTTCAGATATCGTCATGATTTGAAGACTCTTCCTGGTTTTGAGCTCAACCGGCTGGCGTGTTTAGATCTGCTAGATGCTAATCCACAGAAGATGTCAGGTTGGTTTGAGGTTGCGTTGAAGAAAGAATACCATACCAGGTGGGTAAACTTCAGACCTTAATAAACAAAGAGGTACATCCGTAGGTCTGAAGTGGATCCTATATTTAGGAAGCCGAAAGTAATGCTGAAGTGGAGTCCTCCATGCACAATGTCAAAGATTCCCTTATGGGAAATGTCTCAGGACTTCACTCAACACTTCAAATGGTTGTATTATGATTGGAGGACATGAGAAGCGGTCATAGTCTTAAACAAACATGGAAAGATAGAGACTATCCGAGTATTTGACCATATATGGCTTACCAACTTATCAGCTGAAGATGGTTTACACATTATACAAGTGGCCACTGTTCTATGACACGCAAGATATAGTACAAGCTCTTCAATTCCAACACGTCAAACGACTCTGCTTTGCATTCGAGATACATGCAGGAGTCACAAGAGAAGAGAAGTACAAGAAGTTTGAAGAACATATAAAAAGTGTTAGACAATAGAGGAAACTAGGTCCAAGGAGGAGTTTGTAGATACATGTGTACCTAGTTTATGAGCTTAATGTAAATTTCTTTCATGTCTTACACATATGTAATGAATGGGTTAAATGAAATATAATATGTGGTTGATGTTTATAATGTTTATTATTTTATAGTATTATTATGTGTTAAAGTATATTGAACTTACTATATAGGTTTGAGGTTGTTGTGCATGGTTCTTAGTCAATAATGATTAAGAAATGTGTTCAACCTAGTCGTATGAGTCTTCATATGAATGGACCATGCTTAGGGACCATATGCATGAATACATCATGCTTATGGACCAGTCACACGACTGAACCAAGAGACTGGATCAATCGCACGATTGAGACATAAGATTGACTCAGTCGCATGACTGAACCTTCGGTCGTGCGTGTGGAACAATCGCATGATGAGTCAATGGTTCAATCGTACGATTGGAAACCCGTAACCAATAAATACCACTTAATTTGTGGGAAAACGTAACAATTAAGAGAATACTTCATAATACACGAACCCTAGCCGTCTAAAACGTCCAAGGAAGCATGTCCAACTTCATAGATCATTCTTGATCAATCTCTATTTGTTCATAACGTTTAGTTTCAATCTTATATCAATCGGGTAATTGTTCTCACTGATTGGATCGCCAATCAAATAGGATTCCGCACTATTTGATTCGCTAGAAACACATAATCTGTTAGTATTCCGTACGTACACGGTCGTGACAAGTTAGCATGGTTCAGTCGTGCATGGTCCTAACAATCATTCTATCAACCCGAGCTCTTGATTTCTGGATCTATTTCATGTTCTTTGACGTTAAACCCACTTCGTGTTCTTTGTTTTTTGCTCAGATCTTGTTATGTGTGTTGTTTCTTGGTTATAATTGAACTCGGAACCACGTTCTTATCACCCTTGCGAATCTTATGATGTCTATTTTGTTTCGGTTCATGTAAAATTCATCAGATTAGGGTATTTGGCTGTCATGCCGGCTGTAGATCTGAATATCTACGTGCAGTCCCGCTCATGTGACTGGACCATGCTAATGGACCATTCGTACGACTGGACCATTCTAATGGACCATTCATACGACTGGACCATGCTAATGGACCATTCGTACGACTGGACCATGCGACTGGACTAGTCTTATGTCCAGTCGTGCTACTGGACAAGTCCTTATGTTTAGTCATGCTACTAGACCAGTCTTATGTCAGTCATGCTACTGGACCAGTCTTATGTCCAGTCATGCTACTGGACCAGTCTTATGACTAGTTGCACGAATATATTATTCGTATCATCCATTCACACGAATGTGATATTTGTCCTCCATGTCATATGAATGAACGGTGTTCCAGACCAAAATAAATAAATAAATTCTGGAACTGTCTCTTGCACAGATTTGAGGATGAGCAAAGCACATTCACCCTGAGGTTCTTTTGTCAAATAAGTTCGATGGATACCCCATTATTCGTTGGACTTCCAGAATAGATGAATGTAGTTAGAACACAAAAG
>BJCM01212803.1:0-18113 GCA_018326385.1 Flaveria bidentis
AATTAATATAAATAATGTTATGACATTTAATACATTTAAACTTAATAACATGAAGTTATCATGCGAATGACCCATGCTAATGGATCATACGCAGAACAACTTCATGCGAATGACTCAGTCACACGATTGAACCATGAGACTGGATCAGTCGTATAATTGTCACATAAGAATGGCTCAGTCGCACGACTAAACACTCAGTCGGGCGAATGGACCAACCGTATGACTCAATCGCACGACTGAACCATGCTAATGGTTCAGTCGCCCGAATGAGCAACCCTAACCTATAAATACCACTTAATTCGTGGAAAAACGTAAGCATAGAGTACACTTCGACTCCAGACGTACCTAGCTGTCCAGAAGCCTCTAAGTTCGTACTCCAAGTTCATAGAATGCTGTAGATCGATTCCTAATCGCTTCTTGACGTTAGATTCAAAATATTATTGTGTCTACGTGCGTTCTCACTGATTGGATCGTCAATCAAATAGGATTCCGCACTATTTGGTTTGGTTTACACGTTAATCAGTAGATATTTCGTTCAAATACCAGATCCTAACAATTATCATATTTGAAGGATTTAAACAGTTCTGCAAAATCCATTTTTATTTTCAAACATATTTTTCCAAAAAATTTGTAAAATAATTCTCCCCCGAGAAAAAATATTATATTTAAATGTCATGCTAGACAATCTTAACAAAATTTGAAATTGTTAGATTATCATATGCAAATGTTTTTTTGTTTTTTTATAAATCTTGTAAAATTGGTGAAAAAATCTTTATCGGGATGAAATCAATTAATCCCAACTAGGGGAAAAAGTCATCTTTGACATTCTAATGTAGCTGAAACAAAATAATAATTTCGCCGAAATTGTAGATTCGTAGAGCTAGTTTCGTAGAAAAATCTAGTTTCGCTGAGCCGACAATAGTTTCGCTGGAAATTTTGGCAGCAGTTTTGCTAGCCAAATGCTTTAGACTGCTTAGTTTCACCGACAATTTCGCACAAAACAAGCTTGAACTTTCGTTCAAAGATACTTTCGACAGGAATTTCGCTTGTAATATGCACACAAGCACTGTTGAACTTTCATTCAAGATCACTACTTTCGCTGAGATGCTGAAATTAACTACAAAGTGAAAAACACTTGTAGTTTCGCTGAAAGAACAGGCAGTTTCGCTGGATGAATTGGTAATTTCGCTGGACGAACCTAAAAGCTTTTTAAACACGAAATCAATCTGAAAACGCCCAAATCTCAATGGATTTGAAACCTGATGATTAACAGAGCTTTCCCAACCAATAACAAGCAAACTTCAATCAATGTCCATATCAATAACACTCAAATTTGATCCAAAATTGATGAAAACATGATATTCAACAAAAACAACGAAAACCTCAACTTCTCTCTCTAAAAATCTTCAAATCTTCAGTGAATTGATCCAAAATGGCCCTGATACCATATTGTTGGTCCATTTCATCGTTTTACGATGCAAATGAGATGAAGAATCGTTCAATATCTAACATACAAACCAAACAAGAAGAAGATGGAAGTTTGAATATAATAACAACTCATTCAATATAAGACAATGATGATCATAACATTCAATAACATTCAAATCACAAGGATATTTCTATATACAAACTGCTTGAAATGGTAACTTGCAACAAGGATTAACAATTAGGGTTTTGCAAGCTTGCCCAACAATGAAAAAGATCCAATCTATATATAGCAGTCTTAGTTTCGCAGACAGCAAAACTGTACTGCTGAAACTATAGTTTCGCCCGGCAGAAACAAAAGTTTCGCCGGGTGAACTAAAACAGCTGACTATGAGCGAAACTATAGTTTCGCTCATAGTTTCGCTGGACCACAAAACTAAGCAAAATAAACAACATATAAAAGTAAACTAACATTAAACCTATTACGAAGTAAAATAAACAAAATCTAATCTAAAGTGAGTCCAACCTATACTTGATCTTCACGTGCTAATGTGTAACCTCGTCCCCATCGCGACGTGGAATTTCTTCCAAAATTTAGATGTAAACTGGGTGTCACGATCAAACACAATAGACACCAGCACACCATGACGAGTTACAATTTCCTTGATGAATAGATCAGCCAACCTTTTAGATGAATATGTCTCGCGGATCAGTAGAAAGTGAGCACTCTTCGTCAAACGGTCAACTATCACCCATATGGTGTTTTATACCCTTTCGGGGTACGCGGTAGCTTCGTAATAAAATCCATGGTGATGTGCTCCATTTCCATTTCGGTATATCCAAAGGTTGGATCCTCCCATACAGGTTCTGATGCTCGGCCTTTACCTGTAGACAAGTAAGGCATTTACTCACATACTCCACCATGTCGCGTTTCATACCCGGCCACCAATAATTTTTCTTCATGTCTTGATACATCTTTGTGGCACCGGGATGAATGGAGTATCGAGTCTTGTGAGCTTCCTCCATAATATTCATGCGTAGATCCCCAAAACGGGGAATCCATATTTGTCCAAATCGGGTTCTAACACCAAGTGTGTTTTCACCCAATTCCGCAACTAGACCTCTCATTCTTTCAGAGTTAAGATGATCTTCTTTCAATGCCTCATCCTGGAGCTGCTTGACTTGCTTCATCACATCGGAGGTCATGATCATCTGGTAAGCTTTTACCTGAATCTGCTCCGGCCTCTCTTTTCGACTAAGGGCATCCGCCACCATGTTGGCTTTGCCCGGATGGTAATGGATCTCGTAGTCATAATCCTATATAAGCTCCAACCATCATCCCTGTCTCATGTTCTGATCCTTCTACTCAAAGAAGTACTTCAAGCTCTTGTGGATAGTGAATATGATGCACTTCATCCCATACAGATAATGCCTCCAAATCTTTAGCGCAAAGACCACGGCTGCTAGCTCCAAGTCATGAGTAGGGTAGTTGACCTCATGAACCTTCAACTGTCGGGATGCATAGGCTATGAATTTCCTTCTCTGCATTAACACGCACCCCAACCCCGAGTAGGAAGCATCAGAATAAACCACCAGTCTTCACTTCCATTGGGTAATAACAGAACAGGAGCTTGAGTCAATCTCATCTTCAATTCTTCGAACGCCGTCTCTTGAGCTTGACCCCATACAAACTTCACATCTTTCTGGGTCAACTTAGTTAGTGGAGAAGCGATCTTAGAAAAGTCTTGGATGAATCTTCTGTAGTAGCCCGCCAACCCAAGAAGCTATGAATCTCGGATGGCGTCTATGGAGACTTCCATTACATCACCGCCTCTACCTTTGCCGGTCCACCATAATCCCATCAGGATTCACCACATGACCCAAGAACTGAACTTCGCGCAACCAGAACTCGCACTTGGAGAACTTGGCGTACAACTTCTCATTTCTCAACATCTCCAAAACCTACCGAATGTGACCGGCATGCTCAATCTCGCTCTTCGAATAAATCAGAATATAATCAATAAACACAATCACCGATTTATCTAACATTGGCCAACACACTCGATTCATTAGATCCATAAAAGCAGCTGGTGCATTGGTAAACCAAAAGACATGACAAGAAACTCGTAATGACCATAACGCGTGCGAAAAGCTGTTTTAGGGATATCCTGCTCCTTCACTTTCAACTAATGGTAACCAAATCGAAGGTCTATCCTCGAAAATCAACTGGCACCTTGAAGTTGATCAAACAAGTCATCAATTCTTGGTAAGGGGATCGGTTCTTTATCGTCAACTTATTCAGCTCACGGTAGTCTATACACATCCTCATACTACCGTTTTTCTTTTTCACGAACAGGACCGGAGCACCCCAAGGAGAGATACTCGGTCTAATAAACCCCTTATTAAGCAACTCTTACAATTGCCCCATCAACTCTTTCATCTCAGTCGGCGCCAATCGATACGGTGCCTTGGCGACAGGTTGGGCACCTGGTATCAAATCGATCTGGAATTCGATCTCTCTATCAGGTGGCACTCCTAGTAAGTCTTCTGGGAACACGTCTGGAAAGTCACACACAACCGGTACCTCAGACAGTTGTGGTGTTGGTGTATCCACATCCTTTACATAAGCCAAGTAGGTGCTACACCCAAGCCTCATGCACTATCCCGCCACTGCCATTGAAATTACTTTCAGGACCGTCATGACCCAATCCCCATAAACCGTTACCGAACTTCCGTTAGGCGTTGTCAAACGAATCATCTTCTTGCGACACACAATGTTCGTCTCGTAGTCCGCCAACCAATCCATCTCGAGAACCAAATCGAAACCACCTAAGATCATCATGAAGGGTCTAACCGGGAATTTGTGACCTTCTACTTCCACGTCACAACCCTCTATCACCTCGGAAATCCTGGTAGACTTGCCTATGGCAGTTTCTACATCAAAGGGCGCATCTACACATCTACACATCTACTACTAAGAGGCAGCTTAGCACAAAAAGCAGCAGAAATAAAACTTTTACTAGCACCAGAATCGAATAACACAGAAGCTAAAGTTTGGTTCACTAGAAATGTACCAGACACAACATCAGGGTCTGTCCTAGCCTCCTCATGTGTCATAGTGAATGCCCTGGCGCTCGCCCTTGGTCCTTCTCCTCCGGTCCTCTTCACTCCAGAACCCTCAGCCCTCGGCTTCTTGCATTCCCTGCTCATATGACCTTCCTCCCCACAAGAATAACACTTCCTCACACCGCAGTCCTTCGCCACATGTTCGGTTCTTCCACAATGAAAACTGACATTGGTTCCAAATCTATATTCCCCAGTGTGTTCTCGTCCACACTTGACACACCTTCTCGACCCAGCACAGGAGGTGACCACATGTCGGTCATCCACTCGTGCACCCTTGTTACTTGGAGTGGCCATGCCACGCCCAAACCGCTTTCCATTCCAATTCCGATCTCCACCATTCTTCTTACCACCTTCAGCCACCACCACCGTTCTTTCATCATACAACCTTCTCGCTAAATCAACCGCCGACCTAAACGTGCTCGGCCGGGCGGCAATCATGTGCCTGCGGATATCCACCGGCAAGCCCTGAATATACCTTTTAATCTTTCATGACAAGGGTGTCACCTGATCAGGCACCAGCCATGCCATCTCGTTAAACATGGTGGTGTACGGCTGATATGTCATCGTCCTTGGCTCTAACTGCATGAACTCCCTCTCAACCTTGTCCATCTCCCTATTAGGACAAAACTTCTCAATCACCAAATTCTTTAGCTCAAACCATCTCATCCTTCCAATAGCCCGACTACCCTCAGCTTGGACAATATTGTCCCACCAGCATAAAGTTGAGTCCACGAAAGAGTGGGCAGGAAACTTCACTTTCTGATCCTCCCGGCACTCGTTGATGTTCAAAGCAACTTCTATGTCTCTTACCCACCAGTGAACAGCAGCAGCAGTGCCGTTACCATCAAAAGTAGGGGGCTTGCATTGTTGAAACGCCCCGTAGTTACAGGCTCGTGCCGCCTCCAGCACAGGCTCTTCTTCTTCCTCTTCTTCGTCATCGGAGAGAACCGTTTCAATCTCGGGCTATCTTCTTTCGCCCGTAGGTCTACTCCTTTCCTTCCTCTCCCCCTCCCGTACAACTTTAATCACTTCAGTCACTACAGACGGTAAGATTTTCTGCATAACCTGGTGGACTTCTTCAACAACAGCCTCCTTTACCGAGGCTCTCAGATTGACACTCTCATCACCGCCCTCAAGATGAGGGGTCTCGGGTTCTTCATGAACCACCTTTTTCACTCTGGGTCTTCCCCTCTTGGGTCACGGTTCAGCACCACGACCTCCACCACGTGAAGCTTTAGAAGATCTACCACCTGCCATTCACACGCACACTAAAAGATTCAAACACCAACACGGTCATTCAAGGGAACAGTTTAGTTTATGTCAAGTATCAAGTAAGTCCCTAATTACAGTGGCCATTTGTGATTAGCCACTTACTTTACTCTTCATACCCCAAGCATTACCTATCCTGACTACATCAGTATCTAAATCTACAAACAACACATAAATCACATAACATGCGCATGTAATACCGGTTAACATTAAGAAAATACCTGATGGCACGCAGCTACTCAAACTGCCATCCCTTCCCTTTCCGTCCCATTCTCAGTTTAAGTTAAGGTTTATTTTGAAAATTTACTCGTTTCACTTAAACTTTGGCTCTGATACCAACTGGAAACACATAAAAGTCAGTGTTGCTGAGTGAGTTCTAGTTTTTATAATAAAACATACTTTGCTTTCATTAAAATTGTTCTTTACTTTTACATGTGATCATACATCAACTTACACATAGATAATATCATTATTATCTTCATCATTCATTCATTAACTTTCTTTCATTTCTTTCTTCATAGCCATTCACTTTCATTACTTTCATTATCTCTGTATCTCTTTATCTCATTCCGGATCAGTGTCATCAGCTATACCCCAAATGTATGCACAAAGCGGGTACTGGGCCGAAGATCATAAATGACTTCCATAACGCACATAGCCTAGCACCAGCACCAGGAAAGCGACAAAGATCCCAACTGTATACTACATCTCAAACGTATGCACAAAGCGGGTACTGGGCCGAAGATCATAAATGACTTCCATAACACACAAAGCCTGGCACCAGCACCGAGGTGAGAAATCACTATAAATCATGTACTGTATCACTGGTCAGTCACAAAGACTGGACACCTACGTGTATCCTTAAGGGTTAGCTAAACTACACACAGTTGAGCTTACGACATTTTAGAGTCGTGCACCTCCGTACATTTTGCTTGCAAGCCTTTTTATACTTTCTCTTTCATTAATGCATGCATTCTATCATTATGTTCCTCTTTCATTATCTTTCACTTTACATTACATAATACTTAATCATTTCTTTCATAACTATAACACGTAAAGCCACGGGAAAGATAAACATACATCATAACAAGGAACATCAACATGCACAGTCAACATCATCATGTAGGGCATCATGCAAACATATCATACATCACGCACAATCATACAACATCATACATCATCATCAATCATGCCCAACATAACCTCTGTGGCCTCAAAAATCATCTTGCATGAACTCCCGGGAACCTTCCATGTCAAAACCTACATCTGCACTTTCCCCCGAAAGTCAGTGAATAAAATATGTTTCCCTCGAGTACACAAGCCCTACTTGGGTGTATGGGCACCCTTCAGTCGCATGGCCTCCCATGCGACTAAACATCATGCGGATGAACACCAGGTGAATGGGCCCTATGCGAATGGACCCAATGCGGATGGACACAATGCGGCTGAACCCCATGCGAATGGACCTAATGTGGAAGGACACATGTGCGAATGGACCTAATGCAGATGAATCCCATGCGAATGGACCTAATGCGGATGAAACTAGGCGTATGGACCTCAGTCGCATGTCCCTCATGCGAATGAACCTCAGTCGCATGACTCACAAGCATATGGGCTCCAGTCGCATGACTTGCATGCAAATGAACCTCAGTCGCATGCCATTTGGTCGTATAGCTCTAGCTAATGCAGAATGCAGTTCATCCCGAACCCAATCTGTGATTTTCGGCCTCCAAGCCCTCCCAAATTCGTTCTAAGCCCAAATCAACCATCCTAAACCTTAGAAACACATACCACAACACCATTCAAGCACACACAAACCCGAAATCAAAATCCATTCGAATCACACACAAACACATACACACGGGTTCAACACACACACTTCAAAAACAGGTTTTACTATGTGTTCCAGCCCCAAATCAGTTGAAAACATGTAAAATAGGGGTCCTAGAACTCACACAAAAAACACCGTCAAGTAGAGCTTCAATCCAACCCGCTACACTTTAACTTTCACGCTCGAATCCACGAAAACCAAGCTTGAAACCCCCTTTTCTCCCTCTCTTCTCTCTTGGCTGAATTTTGTGAGTGTGGGGGAGGAGAGTGGGCTACCCCCACTCTTCTAATCTTTCTCACGTTTTGGCAAGTTTGGTCCCTCAACTGTGGACTTTATTTTTTTTTTCTACTTTTGTCGGCTTCAAAGAAAATAACCAGGTGTTACATATAGGAACTATATTTGTTAACTTTAGCAACAAATTTAGGCGTACAAAGATGTTCCAATACCTTGGCTTCTTCATGATTTGCCATTACTATTCGGTTTGGAGATGTATCTTCAACCTGAACACTCCAATCAAAGTCTCCTTCTTCAACAGCAACTGCAACTTGTCGCTTGGGCTTCTCATTCTAGGTAGCTCCATCAGTGTAGTTTAGTTAGGTTTGTGCTTGGCCATAATTTGTTCATAGTGCCTTGCACTCTCTAACAATATCCCATTTGGTTACACTTGTGACACTTCATATTTTTTTGTCCATGTACTCCAAATCATTTAGATGGATAAAGTCTAGGTCTTCAAGGGTGAAGAGAAAATTTCTTGTGCTTTTATCACAAGACATAAAGGCTTGTGAAGAGCTTGTATCTTGGAATGAGGTTCCTTGAATATTTCTCTCCCTTGGTGTCTTCAGGAAGGTGATGAAATGACCCTTTTGGGAGTTGTCAGGGTAGCAGATAAGATGATGTTGTGGTTCTTTGTAGTCCCTTTCAACCACATGAATGGTTGAACTATGCTGATTAGTGGAGTTACAAGATGGATTTTGCATGTTCATCTCCATCTGGTAGTCACTGAGGATACCATACAACTTAGTGAGAGTAAGGGTCTTAAGGTTCTCATTCCTCTTAATGACCATAGAGTAGTGTGTCCATTGTATAAGAAGAGAGGACATGAACTTCCTTGCAATGTCCCAATTCTCAAGAGTTACTCCAACATCCATTAGAGTATCCACAATCTCAACATACCTCAATATTGTTGACTCATGGTCTCACCTTCCTTAAAGGTGAAGTTATTAAACTGTTGCTTTAAGAGGTTCTTCTTGTACTATTTTGCTTCAATGGACCCTTATACATAAGCTTCAGTGCATCCGATAGTTGCTTAGTAGTTTTGCACTTTTTGAAGCCTTTGTAGATGGAGTTTGGAAGAGCAGTTTGGAAGGCGTTCATGGCATTTTGATCTATATCTATCTTCTTCTAGCATTCTTCAAAGTAACCAACCACTTCCTTTGGTATCATACCACCACCACCAGCAGTTAAAGAGGTGAATGATACATCTAGTCCAAAGACAATAGATCTCCACATCCTGAGTCTTAAGACTTGATGAAGCCTTCTATTCCTTGGCACCAAGTTCAAAATCATAAGTCTTTAGTACTAGTTCCCATATCAGCCTTTGTGATAGCTACCATTTAAGTTGTTATGTGTTTTATGAAATTGAAGGATTTAAGATAGTAAGATCTTATAATCAATCTCACAATCAGGAGAGTGTTAGAAAACTTTACAAATCAAATAGGGAACCAGATTTATGTAGAAGATACTAAAAACACAAGTAAACAAGGAGACACAATAAAAAACAAGAACAAATGAATATGGTCTTCAAGAAGATGTATGTTGCTCTTAAGTTCTTTTACAAGTGTTACAAATCATGAAAATAAATATAAGAACCTGAGATAATTTATACTACATCCTACAGTCGGCCATACTTTGAAGATCAGTTGGAAAAACTAGTTTAGACAACAAGGTCAATGTTAAATCAAAAGGCAGATTGCCTTTTGACTAGTGACTATGACATGTATTTTTTCATATATCACATCCTAAATATTACAAAAAAGATAAAAGGTACAAATTAGAAACTTACAAACTCTAAATCTTAATCTATAGTTGCAAAAGCATGGACCTTTTCACTTTTCACCAACTTATATAAATTGGTGAGTCATCTGAGTTACGGTGAAAAGTGAGTCAGCTTTATGCAAAAGTTAGTGAGAGAAATCATGTCTTCTCTGTATTTGGAAGAAATTAATCTTCACTTCATTAGCTTTAGAAGACTTTGTCTTTGAAGCTTCGGAAGACTTAATCTTTGGCTCCGGAAGATTTGGTCTTTAGCTTCGAAAGATTTTACGGTTGGAATGTTTTTTTATGAAGAGTGTAAAACTTTTGAAGTAACTTTTACCTTGTACATAAGTGCATGCATGCTGGAAGCTCTTTGGTTGCTTTGATTGCATCGGTTGCTTTGATTGCATCGGTTATATCGGTTGCATCAGTCTTTCTAATGTAACCTTACACTACTAAAGGTATATATATCAAAATATATACTTGGGGTGTAGGGGTTACAGAAAAAAATTGTAGGAAAATGCCTGATGTTTCGTGATGTAAAGAATAAATGTGTTTAGAAAGATTGTATTTTGGCAAACAAATTTACCAATCATTTAGAATAGTACATGTAAATTCTTTCTGCACTATGAAACAACTAATATATGTCAAACTAATCACTTAAAAATGTCAAGAGAATTAAAACAGAAGTGAGTTTATTTTTGCTTGGTGCTATAACCAACTCTATGTATCTCGCTCGAGTTGAGGTACTCTCCGGTGTCAATGTTAAATAAAAGTTATTGTTTTTTTCAGTTCATGGTTTAAACATTTTGTTGAACACATGGTAAGTGAAACATGATATTTGTATCTATTTTATGAATCATTGTTTTAAATTAATTTAATGCATGCTTTGTTTCTTTTAACTTTTAAAGGAGCACCCTATGTTAATGTCAACCGCATGACGCTTTCACTCATGATCTGTCTTTTGGGTGAAGTATCCAGGACTTCATAATCCTCTCCATGAAACTTATAGAAATACATTACTACATCATAACATGTGGAAAGGTGTTTATAAAAGGCATCTACGTAATTAATGATAACAAAATTTTGCAACTTCTGTAGGTTTTCAATACAAAGACCAAGCCAAATTGCATTGCTTATCTGCTGAGAGGAGTGTGTGAAAATTTTGCAACTCCATTCATAAGGTTTGAACTCATATTTGGTCATTTCCAATTATCTAATTAGGATAAGTAATAATGTAATCATCATACTTCTTCCATTCAAAATACCATGGAATTCCATGATTTATAGCCTTTGTTGCCCTTCATTCTTGGAGATCCCTTCTGGGTATCTTCATTGACTTTTGATTCGATATTGTCATTGTTCATTACATTGTTTGATTTGTAGTTGCATTAATCATTTGGTACTCCTTACTTATTTTGGAAAAATCGCATCTAGTGATGGCTACTTTGTATAGTTTGTTAATTGCATCTCAGAGAGGAGGGAGTGAAAACTGTTGTTATTTAATGTCTGTTTTTCGTACATGATTTATGGAGAGTATTAAACTTGAGAGGATATCTTAGGTTTTTTCTTTGGTGGGCTTGCAATAAGATATTGGAAAATTACTTGATCATACACGTTCATGGGGAGTGTTTGATTTGCATATTTAAAGTGATTAATACAACTTGTATAAGTTATAATGAAGGATAGCAAGATCATTTATACATTTGTCTTGATAGGTAATAATCGATTATATTAGAGGGAGTCCTTAGAAACCTCTTGTAATTTAATTTATTTTGACGCTGAATAATCAAAAAGTCATTACTATTATTGGTTCGTGCTAACATTCAAGATTCAATATCACATATTCACCTTAAAAACATATTAAAACATCTCTTCGTAACAGTTAGATTAAATTTATTTCATTGATTTCTATTCTTACTTAAAGCATGACTTAAATTTGTTACAACACGTCTGCGTAAACTAAACATTTGTTGTTTAGATATCAAATTATCTTCAATTTGAATCAAAGAAGAAGAGAAAATCGATTATGACTCCAGTCGCAACGCACCAAGGGCGAACTCCTAGTTATAGAAGATTAGCATGATGTATTGGGATGACAAAAGTATAGACAAAGTGTCTTCAGAAATAAGTTGCTCTATAACAAAAGTTTTTTATATTTTATTATCCTTTTATTTATTGGTTGTTAAATTATTATCAATCCATTTCAAGTGTGAGAGTTACAATGATAGAGGAGTCAAATAATGTTGTTATCAGTTCAATTTTTATTAGATGACGACTCGTGATAAATTCTCAATGTTTTTACCTTTGAAACGAGTTACATGCTAATGCAGATGCCACATAGGATATTTCTACTAACATAGACATAATAAGTTTAAGATTTATTCAAAGTTATGGGACTTACAATTGGCACAAGTGAAAGTTTGTAGCTTTGACATTTTCCTCTACCTTTAAGTGGTTTCAGCCTTTGGGTTGGTTTAGAAAGAGGTGGTTTTATTCATTAGATACGATATGGCAAATTATAATTCTCTTAGAGAAACTGTTTCTTGAAAAAAGTAAAAGAAAAATGTAGCATGATAATGGGAGGGTGGATTTAAGAAGTTAAAAAGTGTTATGTTACAACTTGTGGTACAGTTAGCAAAACTATTTAGGAGTTTCTTACCTGTAATAATCAACCTAAAGACACCCTTGTAACACGCCTAATTTAAGGTCATGAGACACAACCATTCAAGTCAGACTTTGACTATTGGCCATTGTCTACTACACTCTCTCTAAAAATACTCAAATAGAGGAAAAGTGGTTGAAAATAGAGGGAATGTTTAGATAATGTTATATTTTCCATTTCGACCCGTTGACATAAAAATGGGTTGGTTTGAGTTGTGTTTGACCCTAGACTATCAAATGGTCGACGAGTTTAACCCAATTGAATGTTGTCCGAAGTCTATTCTGATGCATACAACTTCCTAAATTGCTTTAATAACTGAATTATATTTGTTTAATATTTATAGTTATTATTTATTCAATGATTCTTTTAGCTCTACTAACAACAAAGATTTAGGGCAAAAGAGAGAAAAAAAACTTTTGTAATTAAGGAAGTCGTTCACACTTTGCTTGAAGCTAATCTCAAGTTTCCCTTTCAATCACATTCATTTCAATACTCATCAATTTATTTGTTTATTATGTATTTTTAATTATCTGACATGTAGGTATGGTCCATTGAATATTGATGGTAGTGCTAAGAGGGTGCAAGATGGATAGATCGGGCGGATTGAGCAAGGGTTATTATTAGTTTGGCTTGAAATTTGAAATGTGACATTGTTTTAGTTTGGGGTGGGTTGAAACATTTGTTAGGCTGACGTTGTTTACGACTTAGTTTGTCCAACTTATACAAGATAACTGCTCACCTCTAAATTTGTGGACAAGTTCCCATGGGTTTCTTTTTCGACAGGCTTTCCTTTTCGATAACTTTTTTATTTGACCCGTTTAAAGTAAAACACAACCTAAATTGACTTGAAATGTGTATTACTAACATGTATTAACCAAATTTTTATGGTTAATAATTTGTGTTTTTATTTTGTTTTTTTTAATCTAAAGTTTTGTTGTAATATAGAACCATTGTTATTTAGTGGAGGTATGGGAGCATGGGTTTATCAAGAGTGCAGTTTAAAGAAAACATGATGAGGATGGAAGTGACGAAGCAAATGAAATATTTATAGGAACATGGGTTTTCAAAATGAGTATTGTGATATAAATTATCGCATCTCATTATGCAGGTTTCCTACTACTATATAATAAGATATTATAAATAATCAATATAAAATCTAAACAATAATTATAGGCATAAATGGTACATCAAAGTATCTATTCTATGTCAACTCTTTAACTTTTTCTCTATTTTGGTCCTTTTAATTGTTTAGCATGGATGGCACAAAATGGCATCTATTTTTTCGAATTGATGTTTGTATCATAAGACAGATATCTATTTAGTAAAATATGGTATAAACAACTACTGCTGAAAAATTCTTATGTCTTTAAAAAATGTTATGTTCTAGTTATATTCACATAGACCTGAATTAGCAGATGGCTAAAGTATAATGTTAGTCTATATATATGTACATGAATATCTTTAGTGTAATCATGTGAAGGGTATATTATTAATGTAGATCTTACCAACTTAATGAATTATTCCTAAAGGTTCACATCAAACTGGTGCTAGTTGATACGAGTTACTTCAGAAACAAACACACTATAGTCAAGTTCATTTGGGATATTCTCTTAATTCCAAGAAAAAGAAATGGGGTCAAGTATGAGTAATCGATCAGAACATCTATGGATAGAACCTATGAAGAGAGCTTGAAAAACAGGTAATCTCTGTTGGGCTATTATTCCTTTTTAGGTGGATTCCTTTTGATTGGAACCTTGAGTTATCTAGGTAGAAATTTGATATTTTTGTTTCCATATTAGTAAATATTTTTTTACATGAAATTGCATCGTCTTTTTATGGGATCGCGAGTATTTTTATCGGCTTCTATTTGTGGCGCATAATTTTGTGGAAAGTAGGTAGTGGTTATGAATTATTTTATATAAAAGATGAAATAGTGTTTATCTTTCATTGGGAATTTCCTAGAAAAAATCAATGGGTCTTCCTCTGATTTTATATAAAAGATATTCAATCCATTAGAATAGAAGTTAAAAGATGATTTTTTTCTTGGCGTGCCCTTTACATGGATATGAGAGGCTAGGGAGCCATTCCATTGACTTGTATTGATGAAAATTTTGTTCCACAGGAAATGTAACAAAAAGATGCTGAATTGGCCTATTTCATATGTGTACCAATTGAATTATTTTAAGAAATGACCCGTAATGCTTTCTCAGTAGCAGGGTAAAAACGCAAGAATCCTTTTTTTCTAGAACAAAACTTAATTAGGGTTTCTTCAAAACATCCATTCGAGTCAAGGCAGACATATATGGAACAAGTATAAAATCCTATTTTCAGGATATTTTATATGTATAGAAATACACACAACTCAATTCAATAAATAAACCAAAATATATTATAATCATTCATTTCGAAGAAAGGAAATCCTCTTTTTCACTTGTTGTAATTGAGACTTTAAATTCAGATAAAACATATCTTGTAATTTTTTGATGTTTCTTTTTATGCTCCTTAATGAAAAAAAATGAATTTTTTATAATGAAAACTAGTTGATTTCTATAATTTTTTGCCACTCATTTTTTGATAATTTTCTTCAAAAATTTCCATCAGTAATTCTATTCATGAAACATCAGTGGAAACTTTCAGAAGTACTAGATAATATGTTAGTACCTGTGTGTTACACGATTGGTTAAAACAATATAACATTATCAAAAAATCAATGAAGAAACTTATTATCATAAGAAACAAACAAATTTACTTCTAACAAATAATAATATAAATACAATTATACGGAAAGAAATAAGCACTTGTTATACATCCGTAAAATGTCTTTTTATACAACACCTATTTACTCATTAGCAAATTAGTTGTTTTTATCTAATATTAGTAATTTAGTCTTGTCTTTACTCTTAGCTATGATAATGCAACATATGATTGTTTATAAATAAAACTAGTTCTTTTAAATACAAATCAACTCTAAATAATGATTGTCTTTGACTCGTTACTTAAATCATATGGAACTTGCAACATTTAGAGAATTAATATATATTTTATTTATTAATCCTTTCAAATGAAAATTCATATCGTTAGGATGGCTCGTTGCGAAAGAAATTCAACAGCAACTTCTCTATGGTATATCCTCCACCTCTATTCTATATTTATGGTATATACTCAACCTCTAGTCTATATTGTTTAGGACGGCACATTATTGAACAGTCACAAAAACCTTCAATATTAGTTTCTGATTGAGACAATTAAAAACCCAAACAAGCTTTTATAAACCTGACAAATTTAACATGCCATGTAAGATATTAAGACCATCTCCAATGAAGATGTATTTTGGTGTTTTAAGGAGAAAGAAAGTGATACAGAGAAAAGAGGGGATGATGTGGAAAAAAAAAAGAATATGGTGAAGTTATGGCCAAAAAAGAAGGGATGATGTGAAAAAAAAAAGAATATGGTAAAGTTATTGCCAAAAAACATTAACTTTAGAATATATGAGAAGAATGAAGGATAGATGACAGACAAAAAAAAGCGTAATTTTTATGGATTGTAAGCATAGTAGAGAAGTAATAGAGTAGGTGTCACATAAGATTGTTATTTCACCTTTTTATTGGTGATGCTATAAAAACAAATATGAGTACATTAGTCAAATCATTTGTCATTTGCAAATGCTACATATTTTGAAATCATAGGGATATGTTCGTAATTACTTTCAATAAAAAGGAGTTAATTTCCTCCACTTCTTTTGTGATTGATTCATTCCTCAAGGTTTCCATTCTCTTATTAAAGAAACAATATAGTTTTTATATGAAACCAGTATTGTAAGAAATTTTAGTAAGCATGGCCTTCTTTTACCTTTGTATGAGTATTATTTCAAAAAAGAAAACTATATAGTTTCCTTTATAAACAATTAAGCCCCAAACCAAATATATATAATTTTGAATAAGTAGAACCATAGTGGGGGTAGTTATGGTATGTACCTCTTCTTCCCCGGACTCATCTTCCATGTGAAAGCTCCTTTTTGCTCACCAATGTCATTAAAAGCCTTAAATTAACATCATGTTGTAGTAACATAACAACGTAAAACAATACTCTTCAACATTTCAATTTAAAAAAGAAAATCACAAATCACATACCTATAATATTTCATGAAGTCATTGTACCACTGGACGACATTAGTAAAAAACAATAATCAAACACATGAAACTACATGACATCTTATCCACAATCAACTCCAAATCACAATCTCATAACAAATAAATCCAAAAAATAAAGTTAGCATAAATCATCAAAAGAAACTGACATAAGTGATCGTTGTAGCAGTGAAATGCAATATTTAGGAATCAGCTTAGATGGTCTAAACCAAACTTTACAAAAGCCACAATTAGCACCACATCATCATCACTTAAGAATAAGTATGGCGATAGTAGTGGAGGGTGGAGGTGTGGTAGTGATGGTGGGTGGTGTGGTAATGGTGATAGAGGGTGTGGTAGAAGTGGTGGTAGCTATGGTGGTGGCTGAGGTGGTAGGTGGAGTGGTGGTGGTAGGTGTAGTGGTGGTGGTGGTAGTGATGAAGGTGAGTCGTCTCTTCTTCTTCATGCCGTGGGGCTGGGCCATCCTTTTCTTCCTCGATCCTGTCGAGGAGGATGCTCCCCCTAGAACACGGCTTGGCTGATCGGGAGCATATGTCGGATCAGTGTCAGCCGCTCCCGACCCTCCAGGGCATCCACTAACCGCCCGAAGCCCTCGTTCTGTGGCAACGACTTTACTGCCCACAGTAGTCCGAGTCAGAGGCTCCTCATCTGAATTCTCCTCCTCACCAGGTATGAAATCCTGGTGGAATCCAGCAGTCTCTGCTCCATCTCCGGTGGGGGCAGATGCCGGAGATGCTATATCAGCAGTGGGGGCCCTTGGTTGAATGGGCCCTGCATCTCCAGCATCACCGCTGTCATCATCATCGGAGTCATCCTCCGGAAGCTGTAGTTGCTCTACCTCAGAGTAACTGTCAATGTGACCCCATTTACGCCTAGCCGACGCCACGTAATCCTCCTAGGCCAGATGCCCAAATAATCTCCTCACAGGGGGCTTAACGTGCTTCCCCTTGTAGACCTTCATCCGACCAAGTGTAGTGTCATCCATCACCTCAAGGATCACAGCATCCTCCTTCTCCTTTGGCAAGGAAGGGAGCTTCTGGTCGATAATCATCAGCATGAAGCGAGGGTACATGCAGAAGCCCTCCTTCCCTTTCCCATCAATGTTCTCCACCAAGTTGGTGAAGATCATCCTGGAGAAACTGAACGGGTGGTTCAGCACCAACGCTGCATATGCGTTCTGGATCTGATCTGACAGCTTATCAAATCCTCCCTTCCGAGACGCTATGCACTTCAGCAGCACATGTGCGAGGTACTTGAACGGGGGGCACAGGTTGCTCTTGTTGAGCACCCCTGCGTTGATGTCCCCAGAGTACTTAGCTCGCAAGAAATATCCTCTGATAGTAAGAGGATGTAGTCTAGTGGGACAGTCAGCATCGTCCCCAAACTGCAGCACCGTCCTAAGATCATCCTCAGTGATCTCAATGGCCTCTCCAAATATAGTACTCCTGATGCGATGAGGCTCTAAAGATCTATCAACTACAGCCCTTCCCAGAAGGCCTGCTGAATAGAGCGATACGTGTACATGGAGTAGATATGGCATGAAAGATCCTCGATCTCCTCGGAAACAATATAATGCCAGAAAAGTCTGAAGCATTTCTGGATGTCAGATCCAGAT
>BJCM01212804.1:0-18092 GCA_018326385.1 Flaveria bidentis
GAAGAATGGGACATATAAGTCAAAGGAAGATGAATCATCTGATTCATAACAACTTAGTTGATGGAGTTAATGTCAAGAACTTCAAACTTCCTGATTTCTGTGTCTCATGCAAGAAGGGAAAGCAGACCAGAAAATCTCACAAGACCAAACACGTCAACTCTATAGAGATGCCCCTGGAGCTACTGCATATGGATATATTCGGTCCAGTTAGCACCAAGAGTATCGCCGGAGACTGGTATTGCTTTGTAGTTACTGATGACTAATCACGCTTCTCTTGGGTTATGTTTCTGAAAGCTAAATCAGAAACATTTGAATCATTCAAAGTGCTCGTGACAACACTGGAGTCACTTTACAATCTGAAGGTGAGGAAGATTCGTTCAGACAATGGCACCGAGTTTAAGAATCAGTGGATGGACGCCTTCTGCAAAGAGAAGGGAATTGTTCATCAGAAGTGGGAGCTCCAATGTCTACTTCTTCCTGTGTTGGTGAGTATATAGGGGCCTGCACAGACTGAATAGTCTGAGTAGGTGTTTGTTTGTGTTTTCTTTGGTAGGTGAGGGTGATTTGTGGCTGTTGAGGTGGTTAGGATGTAGAAAGTGTGGGTTCAACACTAGCTGGTGCTGCTAGGTCGTCACCTTGAGCAATGAGCTCTAACATTTTTGGGACAAGAGTTGTTTCTACCCCATGGAAGCCAACAGTGGGCTTTCTCAAGATTTTAAAGATGTCGAGCTTCATTTGTCCCAGTTTAAGAATATTACATGTTCCCTTTAACTGTGAGCCCAGTTCACAGTTAAAAATGTATTGAACATATCTAGGGAACATGTAATACT
The DNA here is from genome assembly GCA_018326385.1 of Flaveria bidentis. Taxonomy (NCBI): domain Eukaryota; kingdom Viridiplantae; phylum Streptophyta; class Magnoliopsida; order Asterales; family Asteraceae; genus Flaveria; species Flaveria bidentis. Next base: position 831 of record BJCM01212804.1, read on the forward strand.
CTAAAGAGTCCAAGTTTGCAAGCGAATTTGTGAAAACAAACTGAAAGTACCTAAACTTGACTCCCTGAACCATCCTATGAACAATGAAGGAGAGAACTTCAGGAATCTGGTCCCATCCACTATGCTTGTTTGATAAGCTATGGATAACCACATAGAGCAAGAATTTCCATTGGGATGAGACCTTCCCATTCCTGAAGGTCCTAACAGGAAGTCTCCCTCATAGCTCATCTGCGCAAAGGAGTGATTAACTGCTTCTTTAGGGAAGAACACCTCACCTTCTTCATCATCCAGTTGAAGATGCATGTTGATGATGGCCGGAGTGATGAAGACTGCTCTCCCCTGCACTATGGCAGACAATGCCTTCTCCCCATCCAGAACGACCTCTTGGCATGTCTTCCAAAATTTGAGCAGATGATCCTCATAGAGTTTAGGATCAATGGTAAGGGAGGTGAAGTAGTTGGATAAACCTAAGAAACGATAGACCTCTAGGAAATGTGGATCTTTCTCAGAGTGTAACAAACAACTTGGTTGTGTTGCCTGTGTAACTTCATGGAGAAGTTTGGTTAATTTCTGCGATGAAGGTTAGCCATTTTGAGAGAGCTTAAGGATGAAGAAAGATGAACGAAAGTAATTTCAGAGAGAAATTTTGGGGTTTATGTTTGGTAGAAAGAGGAAGATGATAGAAAGAGGGGGAAACCTTTGGGTTTATAAGACAAAGTTAATGAAAGCGGATAAACTTTGAAATCCGTAAGTCGGTCCCACCTCTGAAAAATTAGTTTGCTTCTACTCAAAAAGTAGTTTTCTTGGAAGTCAAAAACCTTCCGAAGGTAAATTATCTTCCGAAGTTTTAATGAAAAAACTTCCGAAGCTAAAATGACTTCGGAAGAATTTCCTAAGAATTTTGATAATTTTAACTTCGGAAGAAAATCAAGACTTGAATGTTTAGATCAAGGGAACAAAGCTTCCGAGAGATAATTTTCTTCGGAAGAAAGTTGTCCTTGAAAACATATAAGTACCTAAGAAGAGTTTTAAGCTTCAGAAGATATTTTAGAAATTTCTTCCGAAGGTAAATTACTTGGGCAATTATCTATTTTAAAGGCATAAGTTTCTTCCGAAGTTAAAGACATATCATCCGAAGGATGGAAATTTTCAGAATTTTAAGGAAAGTCCTGAAAAAGTTTTCATCCAAAGAAAAACAAGAGCTTATGAAGGTGATAAACTAGACAACATAGGAGACACAAATTTTTAAGAAATAAAAAGAATTAGTTTTAAGAAAAACCTACTCATAGTTTATCATCCCAAAAGTTGATATTAGATATTTAAATCTCTGTTCATCAAAAGCCTTTGTAAACAGATCAGTATATTATTCATTTGTGTGAACTTTGACAAGTTTAATTAATCCCTTTTCAAAATTATCTCTAATTAAATGATACTGGATGTTGATGTGTTTTGTCCTTGAGTGTTATACATGATTCTCTATGATAGAGATAACACTATTGTTGTCTATGTGAATGGGAGTCTCCTTGAAGTTTAACCCATAGTCAAGCATCTTATTCTGAATCCAAAGCACTTGAGCACAACAACTTGCAACAGCAATGTATTCAGCTTCAGCAGTTGATACAGAGACACAAGATTGTTTCTTGTATTGCCATGAGACAACCCTTCCACCAAGAAACTAACATCCCCCGGATGTGGACTTTGCAGTCATGTTGCAACCACCATAATCACTATCTGTATAAACATACAGATTGAAGTCAAAATTCTTAGGATACCACAGACCAATTGTTGAAGCACCTTTAAAGTATCTTAGAATCCTTTTGAAAGGTGAGACGTCTTAGGGCTAGCTTGATATCTTGCACAAATACATGTGGCAAACATGATATCAAGCCTGCTAGCTGTAAGATACATAAAAGACCCAATCATAGCCCTGTATATGTAATCATCTACGCACTCCCCCTCAAGATCAGGTCCAAGGGAGTGGTTTCTACCTATGGGTGTCTTAGCAATCTTATAGTCAGTCATGTTGAATCTTTTGAGTATGTCTTGAACGTACTTTGACTGACTAATGAAGATGTCATCTTCAACTTGCTTCACTTGAATTCCTAGAAAGAAATTGAGTTCCCCCATGGCACTCATTTCAAATATGTTCTTCATCATCTTCTCAAAGTCTTTGCAGAGCTTTGGAATAGTTGATCCAAAGATGATGTCATCTACATACACTTGAACTAGCATTATGTCATTTTCCCGTCCTTTCATGAAGAGAGTTCCATTTATATTACCTCTTATGTATCCATGCTGGTAGAGATACTGAGATAGAGTCTCATACCATTTCCTAGGTGCCTAATGCAACCCATAAAGAGCTTTGTCAAGCTTGCACACATTATCAGGATGATCGGGGTCTGCAAAACCAGGTGGTTGTTTGACATATACCTCCTCATCAATCACCCCATAAAGAAAAGGACACTTGACATCAAGTTGATAGACCTTAAAGTTCTTGGATGCAGCAAATGCCAAGAATATCCTAACAGCTTCTAGTCTTGCTACAGGAGCAAAAACATCAGTGTAGTCAATTCCTTCTTCTTGTTTGTATCCTTCAACAACTAGTCTAGCTTTGTTTTTTATAACAATGCCTCTACATCCCTCTTGTTCCTAAGCACCCATTTGGTTTCAATAGTAGTCTTCCCATGAGGAAGAGGACAAAGGTTCCAAACTTTCTGTCTTTTGAATTAAGTAGCTCATCTTGCACAACTTCAACCCAACTTCCATCCTTTAGAACCTCATATATTTTATTTGGCTCTCTCTGAGATAAGAAACAAGAGTGAAGACAAACATTTGCGTAATGGGTTTGTCCTCTTGTTCTTATCACTCTGTCAACATCTCCAATGATGTTTTTAGTGGGATGAGACTTGTGGATCCTTAGTTGAAGGATCATAACAAGTTGATAAGAGAGATCTAAATTAGAGAAATTTAGATCTGTCATTGATGTATCTCCCACTACATCAGCACACTTATCAAGAGAGACTTGATCCAATGAGTGTGTGACATCATTGATGTTGTCATTTATGGAGTGGTTATGAGCATTAAGAAATTCCTGATCACTGTCACCACCACCATTGTTTTCTTCTGCATTTGAAGTATCTTTATCTAGTTGTAGAGCATTGGAGCTGGAATTTGAAGGCATCTCAGATTTATTAACTCAATTGGTCATTGTTGTGCTGATAGAAACCTCATGTGAAGACGTAGTTACAACTGGACCTAATGATGTATGGCTTGAAGGTCTTTCAAGCTCAAATCTTGGGTCAGGATCACCAGTGGGTAAGATATCTGTAGGTCCTAAAACATTCTTACAAGATTAGTTAAAACAGTTGGTAACAAAATCAAGATCAAACAACCAATCAGGACCAGAATCAGCCACACAGGGTGTGTGTTCATTGAAAGTCATATTGGCTAACTCCTCAACAATTTTAGTTCTAAGATTGTATACTCTGTAAGCCTTAGCTTGAGAAGAGTATCCAATGAAGTGTCCATCATATACTTTCTCAGCAAATTTGGTAATTTGATCTTTGGTATTCAAGATGGTTCAAGGACATCCAAATGACCTGAGAAAACCAATGAAAGGTTTCCTCTTTTGCCAAAGTTCATAAGGAGTCTTTCCATGAGTCTTAACCACTAAAACTCTATTATGCACATAGCAGGCAGTGTTGATTGCCTCTGCCCAGAATGTGATGGGTAGCTTAAAGTCAGACAGCATGCTTCTTGCAGCTTCAATCAATTTCATGTTTCTCCTCTCAGCAACACCATTTTGCTAGGGAGTATTGGGAGCACTGTATTGTCTTGTAATACCCTTTTCATCACAAAATGTATCAAGGATTTGGTTCATGAATTCAGTTCCCTGATCATATCTTATGGTTTTGACCTTGTGATCAGATTGATTCTCAATCTTTAGTATGAAATTCTTCAGAATATAAATATGAGTCAGAACAAGATAGCAAAATACACAAGGAGATGGTTTTCAAGATTGCAATATATTGCCTTCTTAAGTTCTATTACAAATGCTACAAAGAATATCTAGAAACAATTGACTAGTCAAAAACAAAATCAATTGTAGAGTAAAAAGACAGATTGACTTTTGACTTGTGACTATCACATGATATAGCTCATATCCTAATATATTACAAAAATGATAAAATACATGAAGTAGAAAGTTACAGACTCAAGAACTCAATGTAGTGTTACTAAAAGTATGGACCTTTTCACCAACTTATGAAAGTTGGGGACTTTACAGGGTTGCAGCGGAAAGGTATCCAACTTTATGTAAAGTACATCAGATAAAGCATGTATACTAAAAGTCTTCAGAAGAAATCTGTCTTCAAGTGTTGGCTTCGGAAGACTCTATCTCTAAAGCTTTGGAAGACTTCATCTTTGGCTTCGGAAGATATTGGTCTTGGCTTCGGAAGATTTCACACTTAGAATATTTCTGTTGCTTGTGTGTAACATCCGAAGCATTCTTCTTCAGTACCCATGTGCATGCATGCAGGAGAGACTTTGGGTGTTTGGGTTGCATCAGCTTCCACATATAATCTTTACAAAAGGTTCCAAACCTTTTGCCTTTTGAATTTAAGGAGCTCCTCTTACAAAGCTTCAATGCAACTTCCATCCTTTAGAGCATCATCAATTTTTTTGGCTCTACCTGGGACAAGAAACAAGAGTGAAGATAAACATTTGCATTATGGGTTTGTCTTCTTGTACTTACCCTTGTCATGTGCCTGGAACAACCATTGTCAATTATTCATACATTTTTGTTTGTCTTGAGCGTTCCTGCGCAAAAGAGATGATTAGTAACATTTGGAAACCCAAGCCTCATTGGTCTTAGGCTCATCAAAAGAAGTTGAAGATAATGCAATAGTAATTGATCCTATAGTCATGCCGGATGGATCATTTGCTGAAGTTGATGAAGAACTTTCAGCCACTTGGTCTATCTTTGTCTTCCACACCACCATAGGAAGCTAGGACTTGACCTTCAATACTTCGGAAGTTTTGATGACTGGGCCTTCGGAAGATCTTACTTTCACTACAGTAAGCTTTAGTACTTTGGAAGCATTCCTATCTTCCATGACAAAAGTTTCTTCCGAAGGCAAGTCTCCACTTGTCTTCTTCTTCATTTTGGAGCTTCTGAAGGAAAGAGATTTTCCTTCCAAAGCTTTCTTCTTCTTCTCCAGACTCTTAGAAGCTTCTTTTTTTGTGATATGGAGAGTACTCTTTGGATTATATATACATTATTTAGCAAGATGAGAGGTACTCCGACACATAACACAACCCATTTTCTTCTTTCTAGGAGTCTTCTTTTGTGAACAAGGCTGAATTTGATCACTTTCAATCTCCATCTTCATCTTCTCAGATGATGTGGTAATTCTTGTGGGGTTAGAACTACCTTTGCAGCTTGATGGTTCATATTGTACAACAGTGGTGCACAACTTATTAGCCTTCTTCATGATGATGATGGGATGACTTGGACATGAACTAGAACTTTTGTTGTTGGAGTTCAAGTTTGTGTCCTCAGCTTTAACCACTTCAAATCCTGAAGAAACAAAGACTTGTTTCTATGCAGAGCTAAAGATGACCTTGATCTCTTGAGCCTTCTTTACCTTTCTCTTGCTCCTTTTGATCAAGTTCTTCCTCTTAGACTTGGTCATCCCATAAGCTTTAGTCTCCCAGAGGGATGGTGACCCTTTTTAGAATGCTCTTCTTCACTCCTCTCGAAGCCATTCTTCATCATCTCCTCTTCATCCTCTTCAGTCAAAGGGTCTATTAAAGTAAGCTCATCTTCACAAGTTCCACACGTAGGAGATCTTACAGAGAAGATTGTGTATGGAGGAGCTATCTCACAAGATCCCAGTCCTTGTTTATTCTGATAACACATTTTTGCATTCAAGGATAAGGATATCATGTTTTGAAGGTCTCTTCTTCAAAAACAAAATTTTCTTCCCTGGCTTTGCTGATCACAAGCTCAGCCTGGCATTTAGTCAACTTAGTTATGAGATCCTTGATCTGAGTCCTATAATTGGTGTGCTCATGTTTAGAACTAAAATTCTTTTCTCTAAGTCCTCTATCTTTAACTTATAATCATTTTTAGCCTTTTTGAAATTAGATTTTAAGATATTCAAGGACTCAAGATTAGATCTCATCTCTAAGTTGTAGGACATGTATCTATTAACTTTAGCAATACATTCAAGAGTGCAAAGATGTTCCAATACCTTGGCTTCATCATGGCCAGCCACGAGTGCTTAATTTGGGGATGTATATTCCACCTGAAAGCTCAAGTTAAAGCCTCCTTATTCAACAGCAACTGCAGCTTGCTGCTTTGGCTACTCATTCTGGGGAGCTCTCTTAGTGTAGATTGGTTTGGCTTGAGTCTGACCACCATTTGCTCTTGGTGCCTTCCACTCTCTAGCAAAGTGTCCCATGTGGTTGAGGTTGTAACACTTTACGTTGCTTTTGCCCAACCTAAACTTTCCATTGGCTGCATTGCTAGGAAACTTCCTCCTTGTCCTCTTGTAGAATTCCTTGGCTCTGTGAGTAAGAAGAGCCATCTGCTAGACTGTCTCCATATGTTCCAGATCATCTGGATGGATACAGTCAAGGTCTTCAAGAGTGAAGAGAATGTTGCTTGTGGATTCATCAGCAAAGAAAAAAGCATGAGAAGAACTTGTCTCTTGGAAGGGACTTCCTTGAGTGTAGCTTTCTCTTGGAGTCTCTGGGTAGGTTATGAATGGGCCCTTTTGTGAGTTGTCAGGGTAGCATATGAGATGATGTTGAGGTTCTATGCTATCCCTTTCAGTCACATGAAGGGCTGAACTCATTTGATTGCTAGAGTTACCAGATGAGTTTTGCATGTTCATCTCCATCTGGTAGTCACTAAGAATACCATACAACTTAGTCAGAGTAATAGTCTTAAGGTGCTCAGTCCTCTTAATAATCACACAGTAGTGTGACCATTGTCTAGGAAGAGAGGACATAAACTTCCTTATAATGTCCTTGTTCTCAAGAGTTACTCCAACCTCCATTAGAGTATCCACAATCTCAACATACCTGAAGTATTGTTAAGTCATGGTCTCACCTACTTTAAAGGTGAAGTTTTCAAACTGCTGCTTGAGGAGATCCTTCTTGTTCTCCTTGGCTTCAGTTGATCCCTCATACATAAGCTTTAGTGCTTCCCATAGTTGCTTTGTAGTCATGCACTTCTTGAAGCCTCTGTAGATAGAGTTTGGAAGAGTAGTTGGAAGGGTTGTCATTGCTTTTAGATCAACCTCTGTTCTCTTCCCGTCTTCATTATAGAAATCAGCCACAAGCTTTGGAATCATACCACTACCATATGAGGTGCTTGGTATGTAAGGTCCTTCAACAACAGAGTCCCACATCCTGGAGTGTTAAGACTTGATAAAGCCTTCCATTCTTTGACACCAAGTATCAAAGTGTTCAGGAGTGACCAATGGAGACGATGTCGTAGTTTCAGTTTCCATATCAAAGTGTTTTATGTGTTTGAGGGATCTTAAGATGGTGAGATCTTATATCAAGAGCTTTAGCACGTTCTGATACCAAATGCAGGACCGTTAGAAAGGGTGATGCGCTTTTACAACACAACAACACTAGTGAGGAGAGTTCTTTAAAACAATTGATTGATCAAATAGGGAATTGGTTTTTAACTATTATGGGAGATGCTAAGAACACAAGTAAAAGAGAAACATCAAATATTTGGTTTTCAAGATTGCAGTATATTGTTTCTCAAGTTCTATTATAAAGTGTTACAAAGCATTCTTCTAAAGTTACAAGTACTTGAGATACATATACTACATCCTATATCCGGATATACTTTGAAAGCCAACTAGATACATAAGACTAGACCACAAAATCAAATGTAGAGTCAAAAGGCATATTGTCTTTTGACTAGTCACTATGACATGCCATAGTTCACATCCTAATATACTACAAAAAGGATAAAGTACATAAAGTAGAAAGCTCAGACTCAAGACCTCAATGTACAGTATTCCTAAAGCATGGACCTTTTCACCAACTTATGAAAGTTGGTGAGTCAAACATAGTTGCAACAGAAAGGTGGTCCAGCTTTATGGAAAAGTACATCAGATAGTAGCATGTACATAAAAGTCTTCGGAAGAAGTCTGTCTTCATAAAATTGGCTTCGGAAAACTTTGTCTTTGAATATTCGGAAGACTTAATATTTACCTTTGGAATATATTGGTCTTAGCTGTGGAAGATTTTACACTTGGAGTATTTCTGATGTGAGGTGTAAAACTTCCGAAGCATTTCTACATCGGTAACTTAGTGCATGCATCCAGAGAGACTTTGGATACTTTGAATGTTTTGACTGCATCAGACTTATTGGAATCCTTACAAACTCCCCCTAGGTTGATGCTACCAAAACATTTGAAGCTCCTCATCAGTTGATAGTCCTCATCAAGATGATGACCCGACCCTTCTTCATTAGATGGTTAGGATCACTCAGACTTTCGTAATATCTTCTCATAACAAATAGATCATGCAAAGGTATGTTGAATAAGTCTTGCCATGTGTAGACATTCCTAATTCCTTGATCTTTAACCACGTTCCATATTTCTGGATTAGTTGTGAAGGTCCAGGATAAGATGGGTCTCTCAAAAGTAAGAGAAGCCACTTGTATTGGAGTTGATTGGGCTACCTCTTCATGCACTTCCTCAGGTTGATCTAACTCACCCTGAGGTATGGAGGTAGATGGTTTAGACTTCTTTTTCTTCTTTGACTTTGGTCTAGAAGCCATCCTCTTCCTCCTATTTGAAGACTTTAACTGAGAAGACTGGTCTGCAGCACCTTGTTGATCAGTCTTGTCTTACTCAGTTGGGTGTTCCTCCCGCACAAGTTCAGAATGAGACGGAGTTTGACCCGGCTGTGGATCAGAAGATAAAGCTTGCTAAGGCTCAATAGGAGGTCCCAGTTGTGTTGTGTCAAAAGGTTCAACCTTAACCTCTACTTCTTGAGTGACCTGACTTGGTGGGGAGTGTAAGTCAACAAGGAGGAAATACAATTTAACCCAAGTTGAGGGGTTAAAAGATGTAGAATGAAGAATAAAAGTATAGAAAAGGAGGAAATGCAATTTAACCTAAGTTCAGGGGTTAAATGTGTAAAAGGTACAAATTTTATATTATTTCACACAAAAGTGGGCATGGCCACCCATATTGCCCCTCACATCACTTTTTGCTTTCAGGATATTGAGAGAAAGGGTGCAGGAGCTTAGGACTTGAAGAAAGAACAAGAAGAAGGCTAAATTCAAGGTAATAATTCATGTTTTGAAGTGTTCTTGGCCGATCTAAGCCTCGAGTATGTGCTTATGTTTGTGTTTTTGTGCTCGGTTGTGTGTGTTTTGGTGGGTTTTAGGTGTTGGACTCATTTGCATACGCGTTTGAAGGAACTCATACTCAAAGTTGCATACGGTGAGTTCTAGAACCCCCATTTTACATGTTTTAACTGATATTAGGCCTGGAAATGCATGTGTGAATGTTTTTTTAAATGGATAATTATACCCATATTTGGGGTGTATTATGTTTTTATGATCATTTTATATGTATGTCTTGTTGATTGGAATGCTAGAACTAAGCTTTGAACATGATGACAAGATGATTTTGGGAACTGAATGATGTTGATTAGACAAGGTTGGTTGCCCATGCGCCTGAATTTGGCACATGCGCCCAATGGTTGAATTGCCTAAGTATTTTCCCAAGACGCCCAATACCAATGAGCCTAGTATTAGGTTGAATTTGACTAAGTGTCCCATGCGCCTAAATTGTCCATGCACTCGGGTACTCAAGTGCCTGCATAGTGGTCATGGGCCTAGAAAATGCCTAAACTAAGTGTTAGGTCATGCACCTAAATAGTGCCCATGCGCCCAAAAGATTCCCATGCGCCTAAATGTTCACATGTGCCCGAAAGGTCATGCCCTTGTATTGTGCCCAGGACCTAAAGACGTAGGAAATTTTTTGAACATTTTAGGAAAAAGTGAAGTTTTAGGCTTTGACTTGGGATATTCCCGGGGATGATGTAAGGTGATTGTATGGTGATGTATGTGTTGGTCCATTTGATCGAATTTCAGTACAATTGATATGTTCAATATGAGAAACAATAGACAAACAAAAAATATAAAGATGAATAACAACAACCACAATGTATTCAAATATAATCAATAAGGATACAATACAATCAAAGGAAACAAAGCTCAATATATTTCAGCAAAGTAACAACTTACAATAGTCTCTTGCAATAGAAATATTCGATTAGGGTTTTGCAAGGATGCTTAACAATGAGCAAGATCAAAACTATATATAGAAGTCATAGTTTCACTGTCAGCGAAACTATGTTGCCGAAAATGTAGTTTCGCCCGGCAAAGACTAACAGATGACTATGAGCGAAACTGCAGAATCACTCATAGTATTACAGCGCAGCAAAACTACACAAAATTAGAAACATTCAAAAGTAAACTAACATTAGACCTATTACAATGAATTATAAACAAAATCTAAACTAAGGTGAGTCCAACCTATATATGATCTTCAATACTCCCCCTAGGTTGGACCTCATGCCTTCATTAGTGTTGATTTGTCTTGTCGGCTCCAGTCTCTACCGCTACCTCTGATGTATCTTTATCAGCTCTTGCAGCAACATCCTTGGAAGCTTCTGCCACTAATTCTCCCTGGTTCGTTCCGGCTTCATCAACTTCTTCGACACGTTCACTAGCTTTACAAAATTACTTTGTGAGATCCTGCATATCCATATTTAGATCATCCTGTGCTCTTACCTTAATAGCTAACTCCTTCACTTCAGCTCTCACTCCCCGCACCTTGTTAGCCACATTCATAAACAAATGGCTTCTTTTCTCGTCTATTCACCTACCCCTTCTTTAATGTGATTCTCACAAAGTACAAGTAGGTCCCCATCACAAAAGGTGAATAACTCCATTGGATCAAACAACCTATACCCAATACCATTCTTCACCCTGATCACTGCCTCCCTAGTGTTGTTTTCATAGAACCATTTCTTAAAGCTTTGTAGTCATTAGGGGAGGGGATCCAACAATCTTACCCTGTTCATAGTTCTTGGGGGTTTCACCCTTAGCATAATCTTCCCTTTACCTGTGTCCTGGTCTTTATCTTTCTTTTACCTTCTATGTTAAGCCTTCATGAAAGCAAATGACTCAGAGTTATCATTTAATCTGTTCTTTATTTCCTTCTCCAGCAACATGGCTCCCTCACTGAGATCAGCATTCAATAATGGCAACACCGCCAACCTTCTTAAATCCCATTTTGTCAAGATCTCGAATGCCTTCCTCTTATGCATGTATGTAATTGCTCCCCCTCTCCTCTTGATCATAAACTTCTTAAGGCCGGGGTTATACTTCCAACTAATGATTTTCTTATCAGCCTCTTTCTTACTCGACTTGTCCATATTTTGGAATAGGAGAGTTAGCTCTTCATTCTCCTTCTCATTCACAAACCAGTCTTCCTTGGACATTTTAAACATGTCATTATCATCCTCTCCCTTCTTGACTACATAAGATAGTAGTCTCTCATCCACTTCATAATATTTGGGCTCAGAGTCATAATCAACTAACTACTTATCATCTTCTTCTTCATCCACCGATCCTATTAGTACATTTCGAAAAGATCTCTTATCCACCAAAATCATCGACGTTTATCCCTAAATCAACAAAAACAGCCTTATACACCTGCTCCACATTCTCCACATTTACATTTCCTCCATTATCATTATCTTTCTCAACCTCCTATCTCACACCATAACCCCTTGCCTCCTCACCTGCAGTACCAAACGTGCACTCTTCTGCCCTAGAAGATGTACCCATATTTAGAAATGGGTATTTGGAGGTGTTAGTCAAATCATCTAGCTCAGGTCGAGTTAGCTAATTGGGCAATCCGACATCTATCTTAAGTTAATTTACCTTAGCCAGCAATCTTTTGATCAATCTTTGCTCATCCATCATCATTCTTGTCATCCCTTCAATCATCTCATCCTTCTATGTTCAATCAGTTCTTGATTAGTAAGTTTGGTATTGATCATGCTCAACTCATTATCAAGAGATGAGTTGAGATTCCTAATCACATCCTCATCCAAACCAGCTCTTTCCTCCCTTCTCGAGGGCTCAGTAAAAGATTGATGTCTGTGTTTAGTCCTTCTCTCAGTTTCTCCTACATCTGCTTTCTTCTTCGACCTCTTTTCTTTCTCAACTCTAGCCTTAGATGCCATCTCATGAATTTCCTCCTCAAAATGATCATCTTTCTCTTTCGCGTACCTCTTCCTTTTCTTAACAACTTCAGGCTGTATCTGCCTCGTCTTTTCTACTCTTTTCTCCTCCGACTCATTTACTCTCCTAATATAATTCCATCGTTTCGGAGGGTACATATTTTTCCAAAGATGAGTGATCTTTCCACTAAAGTCATGTATAGTAGAACAACAGTCTACAAATATAGGGTTGTTCATTTGTACTAATCTCTTGATCTCTCCATGACTTGAAATATTGGGAATGAGATCATCTATTGTCATCTGAAGGAATCTAGGGCACAACAGCCGTTTTTCCTTCTTTAGTGCGATTACGTTCTCAGCCATACAATCAAAGATCAATCTTGCAATGCTAGCCTTTTGCCCTCTACAATAAATCACCATGGATTTAGCCTAGTCTAGGTTTAGCCCCTCTGGTCCACCTTTTCGGTGATCTAAGCACATAACAAACACGTGGGCTATATATCTCCACTCCTTGGAGAGAAATGACTTTTTTTATTTCCTTTCTCGTGCCAAACGAAGGTCCCTCATATCCTATTAGATCTAAAAGCCTCCAACACCTCCTGATCAGATAGAATGACCTCGTTTCTGGTATCCTCATCCAGTCTCAACACCCTCAATATAACCTCAGCAGTAATAATCAGATCATTCTCCAGCACTTTAGCCACAATCCTTTGAGAATTGGCTCTGGTGTCATACTCTGTAGTGCGTTAGGAATCTCTAATGTGTAAATCATATACTTTAGAAGAATGTGAGATCACATAGGCGATTGGAGATCTCTATAGCTAGCAAATGCAGTCTCTAAAACCGACAGCTTTGGGATGAGTGCAATCCAGAAGAGTTGTAATATTATTCCTCTCGTCGAATTTAAGATTTGCCATGGAATCTGAAAAACAGATGAAACGCATTAGTATGGTATATTAAAAATTAATATTAAAGAAAAATAACTAAAAGAATAATAATGAACAAAAAACAATTTAATTTTATTAGCCGAAATTATAGTTTCTTGTCGAAATATTAGTTTCAGCAAGCAAAAGTGTAATTTCGGCAATAATTATTAAGTAGTTTCGAAAAGATAGTCTAGTAGGTTCGATTGGCCAAAACTATAGATTCGGCGCAACGAAACTGAAATTTGATCAGTGTAATTGTTAAGTTCGCTCAGCTAGCATAAGTGCATAGTTTCGCTGAAAAACCTTTGAACTTTTGTTTAGTATCGCTGGACTATCGATACTTTCGGAGTAAGAATTGCGAAGGTACCAAAGAGTCTCAATCACATAAACGCACAATGAAGCGTTTAAACTTAGATTAAACTACAGTCCTGAGTTCGAAACTCACATGTGAAGAGAAAAAAAGAGTCAATCGAGAACCACAGGTACAAAATCTCAGTTATGTAAAATAAGGTCACGGGAGGGTTCACTATAACATAAAGTTACGACAATGTGAAAATGAGAAGATAATTTGGCAAATTGAGTAATATAGGTCATTGTTTCGCAGGAGCAAAACTATAGTTTCACCCGTATAAATTCAACCTGCGAAACTACTAGCGAATGTATAATTTCACTGGAGAATTAAAAAAATTTAAAATTTTATTTTCTTTTTATTAATGAAAAATAATTTAGAAAAGAATTAAAACAAAGTAAAAAAATAAAAGAAATCAAAAGAAATTTTCCCCACAAAAACCTTACCACACTTCACGTATTTTTAAACAAAATCAAACGGTAGGAAAAGGATATAAACGAGAAGCTGAAAAGATCTTCTAGAGAGTCAAAGTTTGGCGGGATTGGTAATATACTTGTCCCTTAAAGTCCATGCCTTCTTCATTTCAACAAGTGCACCACAACTACTGTTATCATGTTTTGGTTCTTTTAAAGAAAACATAAAATGACTCAGTCCCCACAAACATTTGGCAAAGAAAGTTATCCTATCCTCATGATATATTGAAGAAATGGCATGCTCTGCTTGACTATTCCTCTCTGAAGCAACATAGGTCCTTTTTAAAAAAAGCAATGCCCTTATAGACACCAAATGATGAGAGCTCTAGGTTTGTAGTTATGTATAACAAAGGAATTGATCAATTGAGTCTTACAAATAAGAGCTTTAGGTCTATACTTACGTATAACGGAAAAGATCATCATATTGTGCCGATGAGAGCTCCAGGTTAATACTATCGTACAACAGAGGAGATCATCACTCCAGGTCAATGTTCACACATAGTAGAGGAGATAAGCACCAGAAATAATGTAACAAGGAGCTTCATAGATGCAAAATAAGCATATAGCTTTTGAGATAGGTTGGGAGATTTAGACACAAAGATACTTTACATAAGAATAACTCAAAACAGAGATATCATGTTCTCAAACCTTTTTGAACAAGGACTTGAAACTTTGTGAAGGCCAAAAAAGTCAAGGGGATTATCCGAATCATCAAGTTTCTTGTTCTTATTTATTAAGTTGCAAGATTACTGTTTACTTCGCTTTGAGGCTGAACCTATTAAGCAAATCCCAACACAATACTATTGACCTCTTATATATCATCCAGGCTTCTTATTTTATTCTTCAAAAGAAAACAAGAAGAACATTTAAAATATATATTTTCCCCAGAAATTTCTACAAATAAGCAAGATGTAAAACTTTCTTTTATATACATATATATATATATATATATATACATTATTTATGTGAAAGATGATGAAAGACTATGGAGCGAGCAGAACGAAAAGGAAAGAAATATAAACAATATGTACATGAAACCCTTTTCCTGAGCATCACGAATTGCATGAATCCGTGTTTCAATGTGCTTGGTGCGAGAATGATGAATAGCATTCTTGGCATTGCCAATAGATGCTTCATTGTCATAGAACAACAGAGTAGGGAGAAAGTTGATCCCATAGTCAATGATCTGATGTTGTATCTAGAGCACTTGAGAGCAACAGCTAGAAGCAACAGGCTATTCTACCTCTCTTATAGAAAGAGAAACAGTGGCCTGTTTCTTGCTATGCCATCATACCAGACAATTTCCTAAGTACTGACAGCCTCCGGTAAACGACTTTCCGTTTAACCTGCAACCATTAGAATCACTATCAGAATAAGCATATAAGTCAAAATTCCCACCATAAGGATACCAAAACCCTAAACGAGAAGAGCCTTTAAGATAACAAAAGATTCGTTTTACAGCCTATTCTTGAGACTCTTTTGGGGTAAATTGGTATCGAGCACAATATCCTACAAAAAGGTTATATAAGGAAGACTCGCTGTAAGATACATAAGGGAATAGATCATTGATCTGTAGAGATGAGGATCAATAGATTTTCCGTTCTCATCAAGAGTGAGGCAAGTTTTAGTAGTGAAAGGAGTGAGTTCGGGAGAAGCATCATCCATCTTGATTTTCTTTATAATGTCTTTAATATACTTTTCCTAATGAATGAGTATTCCTTTTAGCTTTTTTTCAACCTGTAACCCAAGAAAAAAAGCACATCTACCCCATCATGCAAATTTCAAAGTGACCATGCATGACTTCCTTAAACTCCCGACACAACTTCGGATCGGTGGAGCCAAAAATAATATCATCGAACATAGACTTGTTCAATCAGCATCTCACCATCCACTTCCTTCTTCAATAATGTCATATCGATAGTGCCACGAGAAAAACCATTGCTGAAGAGATACTGTGTTAATGTATCGTACCAGATCCAAAGTGCCTGATAATAACCATAAAGGGAGTTACCAAGTTTGTAAAATTTGTAAGGAAAATCAGGGCCCTTAAAACTTGGTGGTTGACACAGGTATAACTCTTCATCAATGTCTCCATAAAAATTTGCACATTTGACATCTATCTGATGGACTTTGAACTTCCAGTGAGCGGCATGAGCCAGAAAGATCCTAATAGCTTCAAGATGAGCTATAGGAGCAAAGACTTATGTTTAGTCTATCCCTTCTTCTTGAGCAAACCCCTGAACCACCAATCTGGACATATTCCTTACCAAAATACCACGGTCATCAGGTTTGTTCTTGAACACCCATTTCGTGCCAATTAGGCATTTGTTTGGTTGAAGATCAACCAAGTTGCACACTTTGAGCTTCCTAAACTATTGTATCTCTAATTCTATCAATTCAACCCAACAAGGATCCTGAAGTGCTGCATGAACATTTTTCGGGATGATTTGGGATATAAAATAAGAGAATAGACATACTTTAATCAAACCAGATTGACTCCGCGTTCGAACTCCATCAGTGTGTTGGGGTTTGTTAGAACATAGAAACATTGTTTAACCGTTTAAACTTTCTGAAAAACGCAGCAGAAATAGGGTAATTACATACTTTATTTTCTGAAATTTTCAGGTTCTATTTTGATGTTATAAGATATGAACAAATCCAAGAACATAAGGATCTTTTATATGTGAATGAAACTAGCTATATCAACACAAAATAGACATTATGGACAGCTATAAAAGGAGCTGCCATAAACTACCTTTCAGCAGCAAGTAGGATGAAAAGGAGGATGATCTTGTCCAAGAAATTCGACCAAGGCACCAAGAGAAGGTCCTCTCAAGCTTGTATACCCCAAGCTTTAAAGCAAACACTTCTTGCTAGGGAGAATTATCACCAAAAACTTCAAGAAAACCCTCTCCTTTGAGCTGCTATTGCCGTGAGTTTTGAGAGAGAAAGAGAGAAGTTTTCTTTTGTTTTGCATGCAATATGTATGGTCTAAGGAGGAGTGTAAGAGTAGTTAATCTAATGTGGTTTTTAAGACAAAAAAGGAGCCAATGAAGGCCTTAGAGGGGCGGCCGAATTTTGGCCAAAAGAAAGGTTTTCCCCCCAAATTTTTAACACAAAATAATATTAACTAGTCTAGTTTAAGTTGTACAATTAACCTTTTAATTGTATAACTTACACACTCCTTTTATTATTTGATGTTACCTTAACTAAC
>BJCM01212818.1:0-13731 GCA_018326385.1 Flaveria bidentis
TGTTTTGTCTTCCTTTGCTTTTATACAAGTTTTTTTACTGCGGAGGTGGTAACGGGGCTGCAGTGGTGGTGATGGGGTTGCGGTGGTGGTGATGGGGTTGCGGTGGTGGTGATGGGGCTGCGGTGGTGGTGATGGGGTTGTGGTGGAGGTGATGGGGCTGCAGTGGTGGTGATGGGGTTGCGGTGGTGGTGATGGAGTTGTGGAGGTGGTGATGATGGTTGTGAAAATGGTGAGGGTTAGTTGTCATGGTGGTGATGAAGGGTAGTTTAGCATTTTTAATAATTAGTTTAACAGGAATACTAACGGTGTTAGTATTCTATACTCAAATGAAAATAAAAATAAAACAATATAGACTCAAATGAAGATAACATGAAACGTCAGGGGTCATATGACAATTTTCAAACCGTAGCGATGCAAATAGTTAAAATGAACAAACGTTAAGGATGCAAATATTAATTTACTCAAAATTCTTTATTCTAATATATGATTTCACTAAAACGGCATTTCTTCCCTTGCGTGTTTTGAATCATATGAAAACATTTACGCAAAGTCACTTGGGATTAGACAAAAAAAATTAATAAATCACAAAAATTAAACTCCATCCAATCATCCATTGTAAATAAAAAAATTAAACAAAAAGCCTAAAGTTGAAAAAATCAAAAATAAAAAATAAAAAAGAAAGCCAGACTCAAACTGAGGTCAACAACCCTAATCTAAGGTACAATTATAAGTTTTAAGGTTATGGCAATGCTTCACAATTTTAGCCATAAAATCATAAGTTTTAAGGTTATGTTTAAACAACCTGTTTTGTTTATTTTAATAAAAATAATTTTATTAAATAAGCACAATAAAAATTAATGATTAAATAAAGATAGGATGCGAGTGACCTAGGTATATAGTCTATATGTAACAATATTTTAGAGAAAATTATTATATTTGTCATTTGACCAATATAGTTTCGCATACTAGCCATTGACTTCAAATTTTACAAAAATAGTCAATATATCGTCACCGGGCGATACAAATCCATGTGTATCGCCAAATTGATTTAAAGTGATTTAAAAGAAGCGAGACATGGGCGATACAATTTCTCATATGTCTCGCTTTTATTGAAATGGCGATACCTATCCATATTAGGACGAGACAGGAGCGAGATTTTATTTTATTTTTTAATTTGGGCGAGACGGGGGCGATATATCATGAATGCGTATCACCTTGGCCTTTATTTTGGCGATACATCATGTATACGTATCGCCTCCCGGCAATATTTTGCCACGTGGCAAATTCTCATTTGTTGTCTATTTTGATATTTTATATAGTCAAAGGCTATTATGTAAATTTTAATTGGTCAAATGGTCTTTTTGATAAAAGTTTAAAAAAATCAAAAATAAAAAAGAAAGCCAGACTCAAACTGAGGTCAACAACCCTAATCTAAGGTACAATTATAAGTTTTAAGGTTATGGCAGTGCTTCACAATTTAAGCCATAAAATCATAAGTTTTAAGGTTATGTTTAAACAACCTGTTTTGTTTATTTTAATAAAAGTAAATTTATTAAATAAGCACAATAAAAATTAATATATAAAATAAAAGCAGGGTGCTTATTGATTAAATAAAAATAGGATGTGACTGACCTAGGTATATAGTCTATATGTAACAATATTTTATGTAGAAAAGATTGTATATTATTATATTATATTATATTATATTATATTATATTATATTATATTATACTATACTATACTATACTATACTATACTATACTATACTATACTATACTATACTATACTATACTATATTATATTATATTATATTATATTATATTATATTATATTATATTATATTATATTATATTATATTATTTTATTTTATTTTATTTATATATATAATAATATGAAAAAAGCAACTTTCATGAATAGTTGGGTTTAAGTGTTTTTATTTTGGCACATATGTTTTATGCCTTCTGCATTTGGCCCCCCTCCCCACATGTGTTAAAGCAGGATAGAATGGGTTGCTCCTTCGATCTGCATTACCTGTTGTCTTTTTTTTTGTTCGCTGCCGTCGCTGCATGGCCGCTGCTGTAACGCCACCGCTTGCATCGTCGTTGCCACGGGTGGAAGCTGGCCGTAGATTTCGTTGGAGCTTCGGCAGGTTTGATTTTTTTAAAGTTTTTTTGGTCGGAGTGATAAGTGGTGTATGGTTGTAGATCTAGCTGGAGGTCTCGCCCTTTTAACAGGGATTGATCCTTTTAGGGTTTTTTACCCAAGCAAAAGGTTTTAGGGGTGGCCATTGATATCGTGACCTTTCGTGGGTTGTCTCCATCACTATCGGTGGAGATGCCTATGGTCAGCCATGCTTTGTTTTCCAAACCCTAGGCTGCGATGGTTGGCCGACGGTGGTGTGGGTGCAGCCGATGTTGCCACTATTGTTGGGGTTGCCTATGCTCATCTTTGCTATGTATTCTCAAACCCTAGGCAGCGATGGTTGGCCTGCCGACGCCCTCGATTCTCGATCTACGATGTTGTTGTTGTGCTTGCTATTTCTCTAACCACTCCTGATACCCTACATGTACATTGGTTATCGCTCTGTAAAGATCTCTAATGTTTGATGTTGATTTGGGTTTTCAATGTGTTCACGAATCTGCCTGATATTGGTGGCTTCGATTTGCTAGATCACACATTGTTGCTTTATTTGAGATTGTTTGTTAGCTATGATAATCTAACCGAAAACAGGTTGTTGTCCTACCGCGGCAACCATTGACAAATGGTCAGCAGCTAGAGGCGGTGACCAGGGTCCATGTTTGAACCAATGATATGTTTGTTGTTGTACTATATTGTGTTTACTTCAATTTATTATTGGTTATGTTGATAGGTTCATTGGCAATGATGATCCAACCATTGTCGTCCCGGCGTGGCAACCATGTATAGATGTTTTGCAGCCTGAGATCGTGCATGGGTCTGAGCCAAAGCAATATTACGTCGTCCACTTATATGACCTCCGTGTTTAAAAAATAGATGTAACAAGTTGTTGGTTTTTGGTTTGGTTTGATTTTCCGGGTTTGGGGATATAATAAATTGGTTGTGATGAATTGGAGACAAAAAAACGTCGTCTTGGTGTGGCAACCACATTTGGTTTGCAGCCACAACGAGTAGCCGGGTCTGAGCCAAGGGTTGGAACTACGGTTGTACCGATGATTATCGACTTTGAAATTCTCGCGCAACGTGTGAGGTTGAATTTAACAAGTTATATAATCTGAGTAGGTTTATTATTAAAAATGTGTTGGATAATAATACGTAACTGAATGATGGTCACTAGGTTGAGTGTTGCCCATTAGCCATGTGGGTTTTTCTAAGTCCGAATTCATTTTTTAAGAAAGATTTTATATATTTTATTAAGTTAGTACCCCGTATATTATATGTGTTATTTAAGTAAAATATTAAATAATTAGTAATGAAAATTTTATAATTAGAAAATGATACGATCGAAATTGCATATGAGTAAAAATATAATTATGAAAACAATGATATAACTGTTTTAAAATTTTGTTTTTAAGCCCTTATTGGTTTTTTTTAAGATAAACATTTTGTTTCAAAACAAACTGTTTTAAAAAATAGTAATATTAGAAAAAAATTTATTACGACTCCTAATTTTAGTTTTTTTATATTACAAAAATCTTTAAAAAAACCATTTTAAAATAGTTCATATTTTTTAAAATGTTTGCTGTTTTTAGAAAATTTTCTTACTTTTAAAATTTATATATTTAGAAGTTATATTTATAAAAGATCTATTTCTTCATTTGTTAAAAAAATTAATCTCAAAAGAAATTAAATAATAGTATTAGTATTTAATGTAGTTATTTACTATGAGAGAGAAAAAAAAATTTTAATTAGATAATCTAAAATTATATAAAATGTCATCTTAATTTTTTTTATTATAATAGATAGATTAATAATTAAACTAACGTTTTACACATTAAATTAAACATTTTACTTTCTTAATATTAGTTGCCGGCCATCAACTTTTTAAACGGACGTAAACGAAAATAATAACTTAAAAACCATTTGGGTTACGTCTCGTTACGGGGTAGGATAAATTATTATTGAGAAAACATATGGCTTTCACGGTTGAGTATTCGTCAATAACTCCATTATTATGTCAACACTCAACAGCTTTGTCGTTTTACAATACTATGCTCAAATAATTTTGATTAATTACATGTTGGTCCATATGATTTGCTCATATTACGATATTAGTTTAAAGTTTTGTGAAATTACAGGTTTGATTCTTACGGTTTGTCAACTCGTAACACGATTGGTCCCTGACACTAACTTCTGTTAAGTTTTTCAGTTAAGTGGATGTAAAAAGTCTAAAAATACTTTTGCACTAAAAGAAAATTATTTAAAATATAATTTAAATTAATGTGGGGGCGGCAACGATGGTGTCATCGTAGGCGACTAGGCAGTGGGGTAGAATGGGACCCATAAATATTTGTGTAGGGGTATTTTAGACTTTTTATATCCACTTAATTAAAAAAACTTAACAGAAATTAATGTCAGAGACCAATCGCGTTACAAGTTGACAATCAGTAAGGACCAAACCTATAATTTTTCAAAAGTTAAGACCAATATTACAATATAAGCAAATCACAAGACCAATCATGTAATTAACTCAATAATTTTGTTTGTACGAGAAAAAAAATACTAAAGCTAGATTGGGCTTTTCTATGTTCTAGAAATCATTTATATATTTTATTTCTCATCTATCTTTCTTGAGTAATATATATTTATAGTAACTATTTAGTATTTAAATTAATACTTTATTTTTAGATTCAACGCATATAACATATAAGTTTTAACCCCGTGTATACACAAAATATTCAACAAAGGGAAATGAATTTCGAAAGAGAATGTTTTAATTGGAAGAAGATACAACTATACTTTGATATATAAAGAGGTGCTTTATATATTTTATATGATTAAAGTGAATGTGTAGAAACAACATGTTCATAGTAAATGTCTTTAATATTTACATCCAAAAAGAGGAACAAAATTTGTAACGTGTTTGATGAGATAGGCATATTCTTTATCATGTCGTCCTCTTCTTTAAACCTGACCCGCAACAAACTCTTAACACCACACAAACTCACATATTAATACATGGGAAATTTACTCACAATATTCTTCACAAACAAACAAGACACTAGCACAACAAACACACCCACAACAATGGATATGATCGAACACAAGATGGTACCGGTTAACGGCATAAACATGCACATAGCAGAGCTCGGGACAGGCCCGACCATTCTCTTAATCCACGGTTTTCCCGAGCTCTGGTACACATGGCGCCACCAGATCACCTACCTTGCATCTCATGGCTACCATGTTGTCGCCCCGGATCTCCGGGGCTACGGGGACACCACAGGTGCCCCCACCTCTAACGCCACCAAGTTCACAACCCTTCATGTGGTTGGGGACCTGGTGGCGCTCATAGACGTGGTAGCGCTAGGAGAGGACAAGGTGTTTGTGGTGGGACATGATTGGGGCGCGATTATCACATGGGCGTTGTGTCTTTATCGGCCTGATAAAGTTAAAGCGTTGGTGAATTTGAGTGTTCCTTTTAGTCCAAGAAACCCTAAATTCAAACCTATTGATGGACTTCGTGCTCTTTATGGGAACGATTACTACATCATCAGATTTCAGGTTCGATCTTTCTCTTCGATTGTGTTATTTGTGCCACCATAAGCCAACACTTACAACAACCTGGTGATATAAACGGAATCGATCTACATGTATCCTTCACAAATATATTTTCCGTTTCTATTTCTGTTTTTCTAATAGTTTTATAACTTATATTAAATGTCTTATGGTGCGGTATGCAACTTGTGGTTATATGTTTAAGGAACCTGGAGAAATTGAAGGTGAATTCGCGGCATGGGGTACAGAAAGAGTTCTAAATGATTTCTTCAATTATCGAAACCCTGGGCCACTTTTTCTACCCAAAGGTATCGGATTTGGAACCTCACCTAATGATCCTCCTTCGTGGCTGTCGAAAGAAGATCTCGCATACTACACCAGCAAATTCAAGCAAACGGGCTTCACTGGAGGATTAAACTACTATCGAGCCTTAAACACGTATGTTAATTAATAGTTAGCAAAAGCAGCTAATTGAAACTTTATTAATGTAGCAGCCCAGGTGGGGACATTCTGGTGGTAAATAATGTATTAATACCCTCACCAACGAGGGTTCAAATAATGCAGTTAGTTAACATGAGTAGATTATATGTCACTAAAAAAGAAAGTTAATGTAGCAAAAATGGATGATTAAGAACAAATTAAGAACTAAACTATCTTATGAATTTCAGAAACTGGGACCTAACTGCACCATGGACTGGAGCCCAAGTGAAAGTTCCGGTTAAGTTCATCGTGGGCGATCTTGATCTGACCTACAACTCGATGGGTGCTAAAGATTATATAGAGAAAGGTGGGTTCAAGAAAGATGTGCCTCTTTTAGAAGATGTGATCATATTGAAAGGTGTAGGTCATTTTGTTCATGAAGAAAAACCTGATGAAATCAACCAATATATCCACAAGTTCTTTGAAAAGTTTCATTAAGTACTGTTGTGTGAGGATTATTCTTGAGAAGTAACAAGTGATCAAAGACTCTATCGGCTATCTCAATGTGTTTATGCATGATTGTTAATATTCAGTTTGATTTGTACGTGTGAATTAATGGGCGTATTTGTATGATAAGTGGTTTTTGATTGTTACTTATCTGGCTAATTTTGACTGCACAAAGGAGAATAATTGGGATGTGAGGAAGAATTAAGTAAGAGTTAACATGAAACATGCCCACAAATTTACTATATTACTTAAAAGCTAAATTCGGTGGGCAAAATTGTATCACACGAATTTGTATTTTAGTAGAATTAATCATGTAAGTGAAACTAATTGTAAAATCTTTGGCTTTGGTTTGATTGTTCATGTTTTTGCATCTTGAGGCCCTCGAGCCTCGACCCAAGTTCAAATCTCACGGGTGTCGATTCTTTATTTATTTTCTCTTTCATTTTATATATTTGTTTTTTAATTATTTCATTTTCTTTGTTACTATAATGTTTAACAAAATTTTCGTTACAATGTAGTTTTTTAGTGGTCTCGATATTTAATAAAAATCTTACCAGCGTTGAAAATTCGTTTAGGTGTTTGTTTTCTTACTGGTTTTAGTTTTTTTTGGCGTTTCAATATAAATTTGTTAAATGGTTTCTTTTTTATATAAAGTAACTTATCAACGTAAATTCACGACTTCACACAGTGTTGTTTTATTTTATTCTAGAACTTTATTTAAAACTGAGTCATGTTTACACGACAACATGTGAGAAAACTAAGTCGTCTTTATGCCGCAACACGCGAAGCAAGTTGTAATGTGTGGTGAATTAACATACTTGTAATTATTAATGTTTTGACGTCGCATTTTTTTTATGATTTAATGCCGCCACTCTAATGTGCAAATATTTATACTAATCAGTTGGAGGCGTCCCATGGGTGGAAAAAGGGAAAGTGGTAGTCATCCACCATTGTGAGCAAAACCGGTCATTAATACTACATGGCCCTTGCGGACGATTTCACCCGATACACTTGAGGTAGCATTAGGCATCAAAACATGAGAGGTGGAATGAAATTAACGATTGAAGATGAATGAAAAAATAACATGTTTGGTTGTCAAATGAAATGCAATAGATCATTACACAAGTAATCACATTTCTTATAATAAAACTAAATTTATTTCATCCATCCATTTTACTTTTTTCATTCAATCTCACTTTATCCTTACCCACCACCACCACCACCTACCACCGCAGCCGCCACCATGCCCACCACCACCGACCACCACCGGCCACCATGCACCACCTCCATCGCTCGCCACCACTACCAGGCGCCGCTACTATCCACCACCACCGCCGGCCACTACCACCACGCGTCGCCACTACCGGCCTTCTCCGCCACCAGGAACCACCACTAGTCATCACCACCATAACTACTTTTATATTTTGGTCATTCATCTTTTTAGGGGTGTGCAAGAAACCAAAATAACCGAACCACAACCATAATAACCGACACAACCGAACCGAAAAAACTAAAACCAATAAGAAACCGATGGTTTGGTTGATTTTTTAAAAACTGATTTTTTCGGTTTGGTATTGGTTTTGCGTGTAATAGAAACCAAAAAAACCGAACCGCAACCATTAAACTGAACTTGTAAATTTCAAAGTATATTAATACACTTATAAACATGACTAGCCTATAAATTATTATTTAATTTATGTTATCTAAAATAGATAGATGTTTAAGTTTCAAGCATAATTTTTTAATTTTTTGTTTTGGTAGATTAAATTATTTTATTGAACTTTTTGTTATTGTATTTTATTAATTGTAATTAATTTTAATGTTAAGTAATTATAAGAATTTATAGATTATGTTTAAAGATCAACAAAATGATGTAAGCTCAAAGGTTTTAGCTTAAATTTATTACTTTGAACCAATTTAAATAAAAGAAACAAAAAAAACTTGAAGCCTAAAAACAAAACCGAAAAAACCGAAACCGAACCAAAATCAAAGTGAAAACCGAAAACCAAAAACAGAAAAAACCGAAACCAAAAGATTTTAAAACCTATTATTTACCCCACCACTTTAGCAATATTTATAGATTTTTATTCAAAGATTAATTCATTTATGTTTCTCCATAAACATCAAATCAAACAGCAGTCTGAATCACCGAACATATAATCAACTTCGAAAAACTTCAACCTTGAAGACTCGCGAGCTAAAGTATGAATCTGTAGTGACCACCGCCTTTAGTTTTATTATCTAATCAGTAATCATGATTTCAGTAAATTGTCACATGGGATATATATTGCATGAGACGTGTTCCTTTTGAACTGCTTAATCATACATGCATGTCAAACCAATCGACATCGCAGCCAGTTGACTTACAACACCTCTACACCCTTCACACACAGTAATATGATATCTTTGACTCTCTCCCTCTCACATCTACGTATATATACATGTATCTATTAATATTACAAACACCCAACCAACTATTTTCCCATCTACATCTCTATCTGCTTTGTGGAAACTCAAAGAAAACATACCAATATGGAGAAGATAGAACACAAAACAATAAGTGCAAATGGGCTCAACATCCACATAGCACAAAAGGGTGGTGATGGTCCATTGGTCTTGTTCATCCACGGCTTTCCGGAGCTCTGGTACTCTTGGCGCCACCAGATTCTACATCTGGCTGATCGCGGCTACCGGGCTGTGGCACCAGACCTTCGTGGGTATGGTGACACAACTGGTGCGCCAATCGATGACCCCACCAAGTTCACAATCCACCATCTGGTGGGTGACATGATTGGGGTCATTGATGCCATCACCAAGGAAGGTGAAAAGGTGTTTGTTGTGGGTCATGATTGGGGCGCGATCATTGCTTGGCATTTGTGCTTGTTTCGACCCGACCGAGTCAAAGGTTTGGTGAACATGAGCGTGCCGTTTGTTCCGTGGAACCCGAATGGTGACATGGCCACAATGCTGAAAAATGCGTATGGAGAGGATCACTACATGAGCAGATTTCAGGTAAATTTTAGTTTTGATACATAACTAATATGTTTGGACTATTCATACGTATTTATTGATTCAGGAACCTGGAGAAATTGAAGCAGAGTTGGGTAAAATGAGCCCTCAAACAGTCATGAAAAAGTTCTTGGCATATCGAGATCCCGATCAAATATATTTTCCTAAAGGTAAAGGATTTCGCTATTCGCATGGTGATACCCCTGTCACTTTACCACCTTGGTTGTCCGAAGAAGACGTTGAATACTTCGCTAGCAAGCTCGAAAAGACAGGCATTACTGGTGCAGTCAACTATTATCGAGCTTTTCACTTGTAAGTTGCAAAAAGAACATTCGTATATAATATAACATAACATAACATGTATAAAAGTGTTCAATTGTGGCGTTCTTTAGTTAATTATGTTTTTGATTCCGCTTATGATTTATAGGAGTTGGGAGCTTACGGCCGCATGGCATGGTGCAAAAGTGATGGTGCCAACGAAATTCATAATCGGAGACTTGGATTTGACCTATCATATGCCGGGCTTGAAGGACTATATAGTTGGTGATGGGTTTAAGAAAGACGTTCCATTGTTGGAGGAAGTTGTCGTCATGGAAGGTGTAGCGCACTTCATCAATCAAGAGAAGCCAGATGAAGTCAATAAACACATACTTGAATTTCTACAAAAATTTTAATATATAATGCCTATTACTATGTATATCTGTTGCACCCTCTCGAGACCCTACTATACGAATGAGATTTTATTGAGTCTATATATCCTCAAGTAATATATTATTGTCTTAAATAAACTTGTGTTATGAGATCCATCTTTTGTTATCTGGTACAAAGCTTTCTTTGTCTGCATAATATCCTACGATCCGTTGCTAATCACTAAGGTAAAGGTTGAACTTAGTAGGAATAACTGAACAAGTGTCGACGGAAGGTTGGTCAGTGACAGAAATCTAATCATTCATTCAATCATTCGATATGATATACACAAAAACTGAATGTGTTTATTGACTTCATGAGATCATGGAACCGAACGGGCCATTGAACGAGCAAATCCTAAAGGTTTTAGAACTTCTGGAGGAAGTCAAAGATGTGTTTGCTGACTTCATCAGGGATTTCTTGAGTGATGAAGTGAGCTGCACCTTCAATCACAACAACTTCATCCAACAAAGGCACATCTTCATGAAATCCACCATTGTGTATGTATTCTTTGACCCCTGGGATATTATACACCAAATCTAAGTCCCCTATAACAAACTTCACTGGTACATTTACTTTAGCATTTGTCCATGGTGCTTCTAGCTCCCAGTTTCTGCAGGCAGGATTATTAATATTAATTTGAACTTAAAACCACAACTTATGATCAATTTGATATTAACAATGCATTTCATATTAACAAATACGGTGCATAAGGCTCCTGTATGTGTGGGCTCCAGTTACCCTGCATCTGTGTAAGTGGTTGTTTCCACGACTAAAACCCGCGACTAAACATTGGTTGATACAAAAGAATTCACAAGGGAACTTACAGATCAAAGCAACGGTAGTAGTTTACTCCTCCGGTGAAGCCCGTTTGCTCGAATTTCTTGGTGTAATAATTGATATCCTCTTCGGTTAACCATGAAGGCAATACGATTGCGCTATGATCTGCATCTCCAACGGGCTTATCTTTAGGGAAATAAAAAGGAAGAGGATCACGATACGTCAAGAACTTCTTGATCACTTGTTTAGCTCCAAGATTCGCAAATACACCTTCAATTTCTCCAGATTCCTACAAAAGTTACCAAATTTAATCACACCATCAGTCAAAATTCTCTTAATTTCTTGTTTAGTTGTTCATCATCAAAATCACAACAGTAATTGAACAATGAACAGCATTGTTACCTGAAACCTGCAAATGTAGCGATCATCACCATAAGCATCACGAAAACTCTCCATAGTTTTCCGATGAGGGTTTCTACGAGTGAAATGAACACTAAAATTCACCAAAGCTTTGACTCTATCAGGTCGAAACAAACACATTCTCCAAGCAACAATCGCACCCCAATCATGCCCAACAACAAACACCTTATCTGCACCAATGGCGTCGATGAGTGCGATCACCCGACGATGTGCAGAGCAGTGAACTTGGTGGGGTCGTCTAAAGGTGCTCCGGTGGTGTCGCCGTAGCCACGGAGGTCCGGCGCGACGGCGCGGTAGCCGTGGGCGGCGAGGAAGGGGATCTGGTGGCGCCATGAGTACCAGAGCTCGGGGAAACCGTGAAGAAGTAGGACAATTGAGCCTTGACCCATTTCTGCAATGTGCATGTTGATCCCATTGATGGTGATTGTTTTGTGATTGATTGCTTCCATCTTTGATCGAGATTTAGGGATTGAGGTTTTAGAGCATAAGCTGTTTGAGTGACTGTGATGGCATGAGTTGTGGACTTATTATAGTCTGTTAAAGAAGATGAGTGGGTGATGTGGATCATTCGACACCACTCCCTCAATATGTGAGTGAGTCAATTTTCTACAACGTTGTTTGGATTGGGATTTCTATCGACGCGATGTTAGAATTTTTGGTGTGTGTCGGGATCTTTTGCGGAACGCTTTCAATCAAAACGAAATGGCATCGTTAAAAGGATAACTTACTATTGTTGCGTGAAAAATAAGAAAATTGTAGTCGGAAGACGACTTTTAGTTTGACTTTCTTAAGGTGTTATTTGTCAGAGAAAAAAAAGATTGAATAGTGTCATTTGTTTCAAAAGATTGGGTTTGGTGAAAATATTTTATGTTATATGTTCTACATAAACCGTAAAAACGACTGGTATTGGTTGACCCTGATCCGATCTTAGTATCTCAGCCACTAGGCACACGGGTGTGAGTCTAACATAGGCAACAATTAATTGATTTCGGATCAATCCAAATTAGGCAACAAGTAATTTAGTTTTTTAGTTTTTCTAAAAAAGACTTCCAATTATGTATGCTAGGTGTATTCTGTTAGTAACGAGTGACTGTAATAACTTGACAACCACATGATAAAAACTATTTATTCTCCTCATGCATGTCTCTTGCTAAGAATATATATGTTTTGAAGTGTCAAGCGCAATATAGAACACAAATTTGAATGCATAATTCATTACGAAACACAAACCGGCCTTAAATAGCCAACTTACAACGAACTAAAGCAAATAAAGCGGGAACAAACACACGACTACAACTACCACTAAGCCACAACGAAACACACGACTAGAACTACCACTAAGCCACACCGTCCACATACTCTAGATCCAGAAGGATCGGACTTATTTGACCCACACGATGACACAACTAAAAACAAGAACGTGAACAAAACAAAGACTCACACAGCTCTATAACTTTCCCATGCACCATGCACTTGCATTCCAATATCTCCTCCCCTTAAACAAGATTTCCTTCAGCAACTTGTTTAACCACACAAACTCCTATAGCTTCACGAATTCCATTAAAGCTTTCTTCCTTAACTGGCTTTGTCATTCCATCAGCTAATTGTTGTTTAGTACCACAAAACTCGAGCTGCACCACTTGTTTCTCAAACAACTCTCTTAAATAATGGTACCGGACATCGATATGTTTTGTCCTTCTATGCATGACCGGATTCTTTGATAACTTGATTGTAGAAGTGTTATCACAATAAATTGTGATGACACCAACTTTTTCTTCCATTTCTTCCAACAACCCTCTCATCCACACACAATGACATGCTGTCAAACTTGCAGCCACATACTCAGCCTCAGTAGATGATAAGGTTACAATTTCTTGCTTCCTAGAACACCAGCTCACTGCTCCTCCACTGAATAAACACACATAGCCAGAGGTGCTTCTTCTATCTTCACTATCTCGGGCATAGTTGCTGTCAGTAAACACTAACAGACCTTCTTTCTTTCTCTTGTCATACTTCAATCCATAACTCAGAGTCCCCTTGACATACCTCAAAATCCTCTTTGCTGCTAAGAGATGATCTGCCTTTGGTTTAGCCATAAACCTAGAAACCAAACTTACCACAAACATAAGATCAGGTCTTGTAGCTGTTAAGTACATTAAGCTACCAACCAGACTTTTGTACATGGATTCATCAACATCCTCCCCTGATCCTGCC
>BJCM01212826.1:0-18022 GCA_018326385.1 Flaveria bidentis
CTTTGAATTATAAGGGCTCTTTTGTTGGCATCATACATCCACCCTATGATGTAGTTAGAAGTTCCTTAAGGTGGAGATGACACTACCCTTGGTATCCATTACTCAAAAAGACTCTGAATGAAGGAGTCTATAGAGTTCACATCAATGTGAACTTGAGGAAGTTGCTGAGTATGGACAGTTGCAAGCGAGGATGGTGAGTCCTCAATATACATACTCTATGAGGAACTCCCAGGTTCTATGTATGTGATGACTTTCTCCCACTTTTTGGTAGCATCACCCACTTGCATAGGTGAGCTAGAGGTTAGATCAACCACATTCATTGGTTCTTGTGTTCCTGGTTGAGATTTTCTTAAAGGTCTCCCGGTTAGTTTTTTCTTAAGATAAGATATCTCAAGTTCTGATCATCGACCCTATTTTAAAGGGTAGTCACCTGAGATTCAAGGTGACTAACCTTGGAGACTAGATAGGTGCATGTTTTTGAAAGTTTTTGCATCTTTAGTCTCAGATTCCCCTCATCTTCATTAGAAGAATCATTAGGGGATGAGAGAATTAGACCAAAGTCTTCTCTCTCACCACTAGCCTAGAGTTCTTGGCTGATGGTTTTCCTCTGCTTAATGATAGCTTTAGTTGAAATGTCAATGGGCTGAGTTACCATGGTTGAGGTCTTAATTATGTAATCACTTGCTGAAGTGAGAGTCTATTCCATATGGATATCCTGAACAGGTTCAGAAGTATCCACCTCAATGATAGGTGACTAATGTGGGCTAGACATAGGTGAGTCAGGAGCACTCATCTCTCTTTGAGTAGGGGAGGAATAGAGAGACTCATGATACACACTGAAACCTAGGTCTTCATCAGTATAGAAGTCAAGGTTGGGACTTGATTGGTTTAAGTCCAAAGGTTAGGGATGGTAGCTGTTCCCTGAAGGTTGTTCATATGAGTATAGAGACTCGGAATGAAGGCTTAAGGTTGTTGGGCTTGTGAGCTCACTAGTTTGAGCATGAGAAATCTCAGGACTGATAGTTGAAGGGATGGGAGTGGTTTGCTCCTTAGGAGAAGTGGGAGCTCTAAATTCCACTTCTTCCTATGTGGGTAGTGATATGGGGCCTGCACAGACTGAAAAACTTGTGCAGGGGTTCGTTTGGTTCTTCTTTGGTAAGTGAGGGTGATTTGTGGCTGTTTTGGTGGTTAAGATGTAGAAGGTGTGGGTTCAACGCTGGTTTGTGTTTCCAGGTTGTCACCTTGAGCAATAAGCTCTAACATTTTTGGGACCAGGGTTGTTTCAACCCTAGAGAAGCCAACAGTTGGCTTTTTCAAGATTTTAAAGATGTGGGGCTTCATATGTCCCAGTTTAAGAATATTATATGTTTCTCTCAAATGTGAGCCCAGTTCACAGTTGAGAATGTGTTGAATATATCTAGGAAACATGTAATATTCTAAGGAGTCTAAGATAGCAAGCAGGTTTGTATAAACAAATTGAGAATACCTGAATTTGACTCCCTGAACCATCCCATGCACTATGAAGGAGAGATATTCAGAAATCTAGTCCCAACCCCCATTCTTGTTGGATAAGCTGTGGATGAGCACATATAGTAGGTACTTCCACTGGGATGAGACCTTCCCTTTCATGAAGGTCTTTACAGAAAAATCCCCCTCATAGCCCATCTGTTGGAAGGACTGGTTAACAGCTTCTTTAGGAAAGAACAACTCACATTCCTCATCATCCAATTGTAAATGAGTATTTATGATGGCTGGAGTGATGAAGATTATCCTCCCCTGCACTATAGCAGACAGTGCCTTCTCCCCATCTAAAATAACCTCTTGACAGGTTTTCCAAAAATCAAGCAAATGATCCTCATAAAGAACATAATCGATGGTAAGGGAGGTGGAATAGTTAGTCAAAGCCAAGAATTGGCAAACCTTTGACAAGTGTGGAACTTTCTTAGAGTTTAATAGAGCAACCTAATTGTGCTGAGAAATCATGGTTATTTCTTTTATTAAGGTTGGCCATTTAGGAAAGCTTAATGGTGAAGGAAAGAAAGAACGAAGGCGGTTGTAGAGAGAATTTTGGGAATTTGGGTTTGGAGGAAAGATGAAGATGATAGAAAGAGGGGGAAACCATTGGGTTTATATGAACAGGATTTAAGACAAAGCTAATGAAAAAGGATAAACTTTGAAATCCGGATGTCGGTCCCACCTCTGAAAAAGAAGTTTGCTTTTTGCTCAAAAAGTAGTTTTCTTGGAATTCGAAAATCTTCCGATGGTAAATTGTCTTTGGAAGTTTTAATGAAAAAGCTTCCGAAGCCAAAATGACTTCGGAAGATTTTCCTGAGAGTTTTTGAAAATTTTGCTTCGGAAGAAAATTAAGACTTAAAATTTTTATTCAGTTAAGAATAAAGCTTCCAAGAGTTAATTTGCTTTGGAAGAAAATTATCCTTGAAAAAATGTAAGTTCCTAAGAGAAAATTTTAAGCTTTAGAAGAGATCTCAGACATTTCTTCCGAAGGCAATTTACTTAGGCAATTATTTGTTTTAAAGGCATAAGTTTGTTCCGAAGATAAAACTATATCTTCCGAAAGAAAAAGACCAATATTTTTCAAAAATTCTAAGGAAAGTTCTTCTAAAAAGATTTTCATCCAGAAAAAACAAGAGCTTATGAAGGTGACAGAATAGACAACTTAGGACACACAGGTTTTAGAAATAATATGATTAAGTTTTAAGAAAAGCTACTCAAAGTTAATCATCCCAATAGTTGATATAAGATACTTGAATCTTTGTTCATCAAAAGCTTTGGTGAACAGATCAGTATATTCTTCATTTGTGTTAACCTTGACTAGTTTGATTAATCCTTTTTCAAAGTTATCTCTAATTATATGATACCTGATATTGATGTGTTTTGTCCTAGAGTGCTGCACTAGATTTTCAGTGATAGCGATAGCACTATTGTTGTCTATATGAATGGGAGTATCCTTGAAGTTTAATCCATAGTCAAGCATCTGATTTTGAAACCTGAGCATAGCAGCTTGCAGCAGCAATGTATTCAGGTTCAGCAGTTGATGCAGAGACACAAGATTCTTTCTTGCATTGCCATGAGACAACCCTTCCATCAAGAAACTAACATCCCCCAGATGTAGACTTTGCAATCATATTGCAACCACCATAATCACTGTCTATATATGCATACAGATTGAAGTCAGAGTTCTTGGGATACTAGAGGCCAAGTGTTGAGGCACCTTTGAGGTATCTTAGAATTCTTTTGATGGTGATAAGATATGACATCTTGGGATTGGCTTGATATCTTGTACAAATACATGTGGTAAACATGATATCATGCCTTCTAGTTGTAAGATACATAAGAGACCTAATCATAGCCCTGTAAAGGTATTCATCCACACACCCTCCCTCAAGATCAGGTCCAAGAGAATGGTTTCTTGCTATGGGTGTCTTAGCAATATTACAATCAGTCATGTTGAACCTTTTGAGTATGTCCCGAACATACTCTGACTGACTTATGAAGATTCCATCTTTAACTTGCTTCACTTGAATTCCCAAAAAGAAATTGAGTTCCACCATGGCACTTATTTCAAATTTGTCCTTCATCGGCTTTTCAAAGTCGTTACAAAGCCTTGGATTAGTTGAACCAAAAATAATGTCATCTACATATACTTGAACTAGTATCAAGTCATTTCCTTGTCCTTTGATGAAGAGAGTTCCATCAATAGTACCACTTCTATATTAATGCTTGCAGAGATACTGAGATAGAGTCTCATACCACTTCCTTGGTGCTTGGTGCAGCCCATAAAGAGCTTTATCAAGCTTGCAGACATAATCAGGATGATCAGGATCTGCAAAACCAGGTGGTTGTTTGACATACACCTCTTTATCAATTTCCCTATAGAGAAAAGCACACTTGACATAAAGTTGATAGATCTTGAAGTTTTTGGATACAACAAAAGCCAAGAATATCCTAACAGCTTCCAGTCTTACTATAGGAGCAAAGATATCAATGTAGTCAATTCCTTCTTCTTGTGTGTATCCTTGAACAACTAGTCTAGCTTTATTTTTTATGACAATTTCTCTATCATCTTTTTTATTCCTAAACATCCATTTGGTTCCGACAGTAGTCTTCCCATGAGGAAAAGGACATAGGTTCCAAACCTTTTGCCTTTTGAATTGAAGCAACTCCTCTTGCATATCTTTAATCCAACTTCCATCCTTCAAAGCCTCATCAATCTTCTTTGGCTCTATTTGAGATTAGAAACAAGAGTGAAGACAAAATTTGCTTCATGGGTTTGTGCTCTTGTTCTTACCCCTGTATCAACATCTCCAATGATATTTGTAGTGGGATGAGACTTGTGGATCTTTTGCTAAGGGATTATAGTAAGTTGCTGAGAGAGATCTAAATTAGAGAAATTTAGATCTGGCATTGATGTTTATCCCACTACATCATCACACTTATCAAGCGAGACTTGATCCAAAGAGTGTATGACATCATTGATGTTGTCTTCTATGGAGTAGTTGTCAGCATCAAGAAATTCTTGATCACTATCACCACCGCTATTGTCTTCTACAATTGAAGCTTCTTTATCTGGTTGTGGAGCCTCTGAGTTGGAATTTGAAGGCATCTTAGATGTATCAGTTGAATTTGTCATTGTTGTGCTGATAGAAACTTCATTTGCAAAGTTAGTTACAGCTGGAGTTGAAGATGTGTAACTTGAAGGTCTTCTCAACTCAAATCTTGGATCAAGATCACCTGTAGGTAGTATGTCTGTAGATCCTGAAACATGCTCACAAGATTTGTTAAAACAGTTGGTAACTAAATCAAGATCAAACAACCAATCAGGACCAGAACCTTTCACACTGGGAGTGTGCGCATTGAAAGTCATAGACTCTTCAACTACTCTAGTTCTGAGATTGTATACTCTATAAGCCTTAGCTTGGGAAGAGTATCCAATGAAGTGTTTATCATCTGATTTCTCAACAAACTTGGAAATTTGATCTTTGGTATTCAAGATGGTGCAAGGACATCCAAATGACCTGAGAAAACCAATGAAAGGTTTCCTCTTGTGCCAAAGTTCATAAGGAGTCTTACCATGACTCTTAACCACTAAAACTCTGTTTTGCACATAGCAGGCAGTGTTGACTGCCTCAGTCCAGAAGGTGATGGGCAGTTTAGAGTCAGACAACATAGTTTCTTGCAGCTTCAATAAGTGTCATGTTTCTCCTCTCAGCAACACCATTTTGCTGAGGAGTCCTGGGAGCACTATATTGTCTTGTAATACCCTTTTCATCACAAAATGTATCAAGGATTTGGTTCTTAAATTCAGTTCCCTGATCACATCTTATGGTTTTGACCTTGTTATCATATTGATTCTCAATCTTTAAGATAAAATTCTTTAGTATCTCAGGAGTCTCATCCTAAGTTCTAAGGAAGAAGACCCAAATGAATCTTGTAAAGTCATCTGTGATCACTAAGCAGTAAGAGGTCCTTCCTAGACTCATTACACTGGTGGGGCCAAAGAGATCCATATGTAATAAGTGTAGGGGAGTAGTGATGGAGTTTATTTTCTTTGGTTTGTGAGATACCTTGTGTTGCTTCCCTTTCAGACATGCCACATAATGGTCATCACTTGTAAACTCTTTCTTTGGCATTCCAGTTACCAAATCATTCTTAATAAGTTTTTTCATGTTTTTAAAGTTTACATTGCTCATTGTTTTATGCGAAAGGAAAGACTTATCACTATTTACTTTAGATAGAAAGCATGAAACTTCTCCTGAGGGAGATGTTTCTTGAAAATCCATCTTGTACATGTTCCCTCTCCTGGGGGATCTGAGCAGGATATGCTCATAAGGAATGACCACCCTGGGTTTGAGAACAATGCACTCATGCTCAGTAAAAAGCATGTTATGAGTCTGATCACAAAATTGAGATACACTTAGAAGATTGTATCCTAGCTTCTTGATAAAGATTACCTTCTCAATGTTGAGCTTACCATTTGTGACTTTGCCCCTTCCAGAAATGTAACCACCTTCATCTACTCCAAAAGCAACTGGCCCTCCATCAATTCTTTCAAAATTTTGGAGTAGTGACCTATTGTCTGTCATGTTCTAGAAACATCCACTATTAATGATGCAAACATTTTTGTTTGTCTTGAGTTGTTCCTGCATAAAGACAATGAGTAGTTACATTTGGAAACCCAAACGTTATTGGTCTTGGGCTCATCAAAAGAAGTAGAATGTAATGAAACAGTAATAGATCCTATAGTTGTGCTTTGAGAATCTCTTGTTGTTGTTGATGGAGAGCTCTCAGTCATTTGGTCTTTCTTTGTCTTCCACACCACCTTTGAAAGTTTGGACTTGACCTTCAAAACTTCAGAAGCTTTTGTGACTTCGGAAGTTTTTATGACTGGACCTTCGGAAGATCTTGCTAGCATTGCAACAGACTTCAATGCTTCGTAAGTATTCCTTTCTTCCGAGACCAAATTTTCTTCCGAAGGCTATTTTCCACTTTCCTTCTTCTTCATTTTGGAGCTTCCGAATGAAACAGATTTTCCTTCCGAAGCTTTCTTCTTCTTCTCCTAACTCTTAGAAGTTTCTTTCTTTATGATGTAGAGAGTACTCTTTGGATCATAGATACAATTTGTAGCAAGATGAGAGGTACTCCCACATATAACAAAGTCCATTTTCTTTCTTATAGGAGTCTTCTTCTGAGAACAAGGCTGAACTTGATCACTTTCAATCTCCATCTTCATCTTCATCTTCGCAGATGATGTGGCAATTCTTGTGGGGTTAGAACTACATTTGGAGCTTGATGGTTCATGTTGTACAGCAGCGGTGCACAACTTATCAGCCTTCTGCATGATGATGGGATGACTTGGACATGAACTAGAACTCTTTTTGTTGGAGTTCAAGTTTGTGTCAGTTTTAACCACTTCAAATCCTGCAAAAACAAAAACTTGTTTCTGTGTAGAGCTGAAGGTGGCCTTGATCTCTTGAGCCTTCCTTGCTTTTCTTTTGCTCTTTCTGATCAAGTTCTTCCTTTTGGACTTGGTCATCCCAAAAGCTTTACTCTCCTCAGAGAGATAATGACCCTTCTTAGAATGCTCTTCTTCACTCCTCTTAGAGCCATTCTTCATCATCTCCTCTTCATCCTCTTCAGTCAAAGGGTCTAGGAGAGGAAGCTCATATTCACAAGTTCTACGCCTAGGAGATCTTAGAGACAAGATTGTGTGTGGAGGATCTATCTCACAAGATCCTAGACCTTGCTTATTTCTAATAACACACTTTTACATGCAAGGATGAGGATATCATGTTCTTGAAGGTCTCTTCTTGAAGAACACATTTTTATGCCCTGGCTTTGCTGATCATAAGCTAAGCTTGGCATTAAGTCAACTTGGTTATGAGATCCTAGACCTGAGTCCTATAATTGGTGTGCTCATGTTTAAGAACAGAAATGGTTTTCTCTAAGTCCTCTGTCTTTAACTTATAATCATTTTTAGCCTTTTTGAAATCAGATTTTAAGATGTTCAAGTACTCAAGATCAGATCTCATCTCTAATTTGTAGGACTTGTATCTATTAACTTTAGTAATACATTCAGGAGTGCAAAGATGTTCCAATACCTTGGCTTCATCGTGGTTAGCCATGAGTACTTGGTTTTAAGATGCATCTTCCACCTGAAAGCTCCAATCAAAGCCTCATTCTTCAACAACAACTGTACCTTGCTGCTTTGGCTTCTCATTCTAGGGAGCTCTCTCAGTGTAGTTTGGTTTGGATTGAGTCTGACCATCATTTGCTCTTGGTGCCTTGCACTCTCTAGCAAAGTGTCCTATCTGGTTACATTTGTAACACTTTACCTTGCTTTTATCCAGCCCAAACTTTCCATTGGCTGTATTGCTAGGAAACTTCCTCCCTGTCCTTTTGTAGAACTTCTTGGCTCTATGAGTGAGAAAAATCATCTGCTGAACTATCTCCATATACTCCAGATCATCTGGATAGATACAATCCAAGTCTTTAAGGGTGAAGAGGAAGTTGCCTAAGGATTCATCAGTAGAGACAAAAGCATAAGAAGAACTTGTCTCTTGGAAGGGACTTCCTTGTGTGTAGTTTTCTCTTGGAGTCTCTAGGAAGGTGATGAATGGACCCTTTTATGAGTTGTCAGGGTAGCATATAAGATGATGTTGAGGTTCTATGCTATCCCTTTCAGTCACATAAAGGGTTGAACCCATTTGATTGCTAGAGTTACCAAATGAATTTTGCATGTTCGTCTCCATCTGGTATCCACTGAGAATACCTTACAACTCTATCAGAGTAAGAGTCTTAAGGTTCTCAATCCTTTTGATAACAACACAATAATGTGTCCATTATCTAGGAAGAGAGGACATAACTTCCTTACAATGTCCCTGTTCTCAAGATTTACTCCAACATCCATTAGAGTATCCATAATCTCAACATACCTGAATTATTATTGAGTCATGGTCTCACCTACTTTAAAGGTGAAGTTTTCAAACTACTGCTTGAGGAGATCTTTCTTGTTCTCCTTGGCTTCAGTTGAGCCCTCATACATAAGCTTCAGTGCTTCCTATAGTTGCTTTGAAGTCTTGTACTTCTTGAAGCCTCTATAGATGGAGTTTGGAAGAGAAGTTTGAAGGGATGTCATGGCTTTTTGCTCGATCTCTATTCTCTTCTTGTCTTCATCAGAGAAGTCAGCCACAACCATAGGAAATCATACCACCACCAGTAGCAGATGGTGTGCTTGGTACGTAAGGTTCTTCAACAACAGAGTCCCACATCCTAGAGTCTTGAGACTTGATAAAGCCTTCCATTCTTTGACACCAAGTATCAAAGTCTTCAGGAATGATTAGTGGAGACTTTGTCATGGTTCCAGTTTTCATGTCAGCTTTAGAGATATGTGCCATTTGAGATGTTAAGTATATTGTGTGTGTGAGGGATCTTAAGATGGTGAGATCTTATATCAAGATCCTGGAAAGCTCTGATACTAAATGCAGGACCGTAAGAAGGGTGTACTGCACTTTTACAACACAACAACACAAGTGGAGAGTATTCAATAATACTTAACAGATCAAATGGGGAACTAGAAAACCAATTTATATGAGAGCTAAGAAACACAAGTAATAAAGAGACAGTACAAGAACAAAACAACACAAGTATTGGTTTTCAAGGATGATGTATATTTCTCTCTAGTTCCTTACAAGTGTTTACCAAGCAATGACAATAAGATACAATGACCAGAGATACTTATACTACATCCTACAACCAGCCACACTTTGAAGGCTAACTGGATACATGATCTAGACAACAACAAAATCAATGTAGAGTCAAAAGGCAGATTGCCTTTTGACTAGTGACGATAACATGTCATCCTAATATATTACAAAAAGAATAAAAGTATATAAAGTAGAAAGTATAGACTCAAGACCTTAATGTACAGTTACAAAAAGCATGAACCTTTCACCAACTCATGTAAAGTTGGTGTCTAATCAGAGTTGGCTTCGGAAGAAATCTATCTTCGGATAGGTGTCCAGCTTTATGATAAAGGTACATCAGATCACAGCATGTGTTCAAAGGTATTCAGAAGAAATCTGTCTTCAAGAGTTGGCTTCGGAAGACTTTGTCTTTGAAGTTTCGGAAGACTTCATGTTTGGCTTCGGAAGATATTGGTCTTGGCTTCGGAAGATTTCACATAGAATATTTTCTAAGGAAGAGTGTGAAACTTCTGAAGCATTCTACTTCGGTACACTTGTGCATGCATGCATGAGAGACTTTGGATGTTTTGGATTGCATCAGTCTTATATGAAACCTTAAAATATATACATATATATATATATATATATATATATATATATATATATATATATATATATGTATATATATGACCCTGCACTTTTTCAAATATCGCCTAATTCTACACTAAGATATCACCACCTCGATCCAGCTAATTCTCTACTTCGTTTTGATACTCCTTGAACGTTTTAAAGGCTTAGTGTTTATAATAAACATAACTATATCTATTGTAATCATCGGTAAACGTAACAAAGTATCTCTAACCATTTCTAGACATTGTTTTGAATAGCCTACATACATTAGTATAAATGAGTCCTAACAGATCCTTGTCCCTTTGACCGACATTAATGAAAGAATCCTTGGTCAACCTACCAATTAAACAAGATTTGTAATCATCAAAATACTCTTGACCAATGGATTCCAAAATCCTTGCAATTTTATGTCGTTTATATGATTTTTAAATGTGTCCTAGTCAACAATACCATAGGTATGTGTTGAAATTTGATTCCTTAAGTTTAGTGGTTATTATGCATTGTGTTATTGTTGCGAACTTCTATCTCATATAATCCATTATGAGGCCTAGCCTAAATAGGACACAATTTAAATATGCAAAAAGTAATCATTACTAAATGAATACTTACAACCTTGTTCATATAAAGCATAAACCGAAGCAATATTCTTAGTAAAAATAGGTATGAAACACTATTCAAACAAGTTCTAAATCAATAAGAATTAAAAAGAACTAATTCTTGTATAGCCTTTGTAACAACCTTTTCTCCATTGCCAACATAGCAGTCCAAGCCATATTGTTTCAACTTCCTAACCTTCCTTAACCCTTGCAAAATCATTAAATATGCGAGAACCATATCTGTTGTCAAACACCCATGACTTGCTAGAGAAAGAAAAGATTTCAATAACAAATATACCTGAGGATTCAATTACAGAAAATCTTTTCTACTTTAGTTCAACCGGATACTTAAAACAATTTATCTTTTAGTGGTCATTTATCATAGTGAAAACACTTAGCACCTTTTAGTGGCTTCTTCTTAGTGGCCACTTCACTGTCATTGCCTAGCTTGTGCTCCTTGAATTTCCTTTGGCTTGAGGTTTCTCAACTCGGCCCTCATTATTCATTAGCACGGAACCATTCTTATCCCATATATTCACCTCGACAGTTTTAAGCATCATATGCAACTCTAAGATAGACTTATTCCAGTTGTTTGTATTATAATTCAAGATGAAGTGGTCATATGACTCGGGCAATAAGGATGATATCCCATGACAACGCAACAATTAAGAGAGATTCTAGTCATGCTAGCTAATCAACATAACTCTTTATTGTCAACATCTTAGCGCTGGCATATGAAGCCTCCTACATGCAACATCCGATAGAAATCTTATCACTTCGAATAGCTTATTGCGAGCTTGCTATTGGAACATCTTTTTTTGTTGCTCCCTCATCTCATATGTTGTCAGACGTTCTAGATTCGTCTAAATTTCTTAAATCATGGTGGCTAGCAATACCCGCCTAAGTGGTAGGTTAATATGGGATTGGATTCTCGAAAATATACTTTTTCTTTATGTCGTGAAAACAATTTTCTTGTTGCGGTGACAATCCATGAAATTGAAGTTGTTGAGATTTTTTTTTTCCTAAAATAGACTTAAGGCAAAAGACAAAGGAGTGGAGAGCGTTACTAGACATCTATAAAAATAATTCAGAATTGGTTTTAGTATTTTTAATGCTTGATAACACTAATTGATATATGACACAATTGCAAAAATTATAATTACGGAATGAGATTTCGTCACCATAACTCAATGAATGGCTAAGCACTCTCTGTTGGCATGATTATGTAGGTAGGTAATGGTTACCGGTTGTATCCATTACACAATAGTTAGTTTGGGCGCAAGATGAGTGTTGTCTAGCATTTGTACGTGTAAGCCCAACTACACTCACTTAAACTTCTTTAAGCGATATTCTTCCTTGGATCAAGAACTGCCAAAACTAGGCTATGTTGCATAGAAATCGCAGTTGTACCTCCATCGAAACTATAGTCCCGGATGAAGTGTTATTGCTAACACCAGGGGGTTCGGATAGATCAGTTGGAGTGTTCTAATCTTGGATAGCTTAAATTATCGATTCTAATTAGGGTTTGATTTCGATGTTTTAAATTATTGATACGGATCTAAAAACATTTTAGACAACTTGTTGCATAAGACAAGTCGTATAAATTTTAATCCATTCTTGATAAATTGAATCACCTTTAAATTCTTGACGTGATTTAAATTTTAAACACCGTGTTTAAAACTAGGATGATCATTATCGCAACTTGATTAAAAACAAATAAAAACTTTTATCTATTTAAGATTCTATAAATTAAACTATTTATTATTTTGTATCGTTCAAAACCATGTCTTATCTTTTACATGAAAACTCCCTTTTATTTAATTTTCTCTTCATAGTTGATTAAAAACCGATAATAATTACCTTGTCGTTTTATGACCGTGTGTCGTTATATTTAAAACTATTCTATTTAATATATGTTATGCATTTAATTATTTACCCTAAATGATTAAACAACCACAATATAAAATAAATTGAGCCACTTAGTAAAATTTGTTTGGTTTTGTTTGAGCAAATGAACGAGAACTAAAAGGGTGAAGGGGACGGAAAATAAAAGCTTCATCAGGTCGCGTCCACTTGATCCATGATCACCATCTTTGCGTCCAGTTCCTCTGTCTTCGATCTCCAAAATCTTGTTTCGTTCGGTTTACAATTTAATAAAAAAAACTATTTTACAACTAAATTAAAACCTAACTATTACATGGTTTCAACACAACTATCAGATCACAAGAAGCAATAAAGGTATGATTTTCATCAAATAAAAGTTTGACTAATAAAATGAAGATCTTATTTATATAAATAATCATTTAAACGGTGTAAATATAGCTCAAATACCACTCTTGAAAATTGTACTGTTTTTAAGACAAAAATGTTTTTTTAACATTTGCAAAAAAAACTAACAGCGAAAGCGTGTACACGTATTAGATCAAATCCAATCTCATCATAGTCCAATTACACGGAGTAAATAATATATAAAAACTGAAAGTTTAAACAATTAAAGATTATACATTTGACGAATCTTCTAAAGATCAGACAAAATGATATCAACAAACGTCTCGCTAGTACACAAATCACGAAAACCTGAACCGGAATCGATCCAACTAAATCAAGCATGAAACACTAGCCAACGGTAGCAACCACGTGTAATGGTGGTGATTGGATGATCAGCGACGATAGAGTGACCAGGGATGGTGGGTGGTCGACAGCGGATGTAGTTGACAGTGAAAGGGGGTGGTTGCTAGAGATGCGCAACTTAAATTTCTATTAGATTGATGATTAGTTTAGTTTTATATATATTATTTATATTATAAATTTGTTTTATATATATTTAACAGTTAAATATATCTTCTTATCTTACTCGTGACAGCCTAGCAAAAACAACCACATAACCTTCATAAGGTTTAGTCCACCAACAACCACCGTTACTACAACCCTTAGCTTGTGATGAAATATTAGACTGATTATTGTAATTGTATTAATTTAGAGGGTACTAGAGTTTAACATTTTTCTCTATATACATAGACATTATTTGTAACCCTAAGTATGCACGACATATATCAATAAAATACACTATTTTAGTCTACTTATAACTCTCAATTTACCTTTCAAAGTGTTGTTGCTTCTAAATCAAAA
Organism: Flaveria bidentis; assembly: GCA_018326385.1. Lineage (NCBI taxonomy): Eukaryota > Viridiplantae > Streptophyta > Magnoliopsida > Asterales > Asteraceae > Flaveria > Flaveria bidentis. The sequence goes on from BJCM01212826.1 coordinate 13,559, forward strand.
AACTATTTCAAAAGATTGAAAACCTAGATCGATTTGTGAAACTACAGACTCCAACACTTTTATAGATAAAATTATGTTGTAATGTATGCATAGAGTAACTACAATCTTAGTGTGTTCTTAAGGTCTACCCGTTTTGATTAAATTAACTTCCTCCAGTGTAACGAAACAAAAAAGGTGAACCCGTTATTGTCAAAATCATTTCGATCCAAACCAAATCAACCATTATTTAAATCTTAGAAATGAGTTTTCTTGGTTCAGGTTTCCATTTTGGCTTTTATAAACACGTCTCAGAAAAATACATAACTTAATTCTCGATTTGCAATCTGAAATACACAATCTTAACTTACATTTTGTGGAGCTCATGACCTAAAGCTCACAAATTAACAACCTTACTGGGAAGATATTTCATAAAACAGGTTATTTGGTTTAATCTTGGATCTCTTTGCAGGTTTTAATTTCTATTTTCCGGGGTAAGTGTATAATTCAATAACCAAAATTTTGTTCAGCTATATTGACAACTTTTACTTGAAAAGCTTTTATAGTATATAGTTAACTTTTAGTTGTATCATATTTACAACCAACCAAAAATCCATCCAATACGTAAATTACTTACCCAAAGGGACTGGAATCAGTCAGTCAATGAGAAAGTGTGTTGACATGACGGTGTGATTGAAACCCACAGGCGCAACGAACTGAGGTTAGATTCAAACACCCACTTATGATTAGAGAATGCCTTCCTGGACATGTGTGAAGTGAAGGACAAGAGTCACACAGTGCCTGGACCGCTGGCGGTGTTAGAGCAGTGCACTGGCTGATATTCAGGTTCCTGAGTCCTTGTATTTTAACAGACTCGTGTACCTGGTGTCTTCTAGATCGGCTGTGAGCTAAAGCATACATTGCTCGGTCTGTTATGTTTTGACAGTAGTATAAACCAAGAGATTGTAGATTCAGGCACTTGGTTGCCAAAGCAATCACACTCTCGTCTGCAGTATCACCCACAAAGTTAAATCGTGTTTAGGTCCAAGAAAAATACTTGCTTATCAGTACCTTCTAAGTCGTTTTATTAAAAGATTTACATTATTACCATATGAAAGTTACCTGTTATAAGCACACAACCGCACAAATCAAGAGCTTGTAGATCAGGACACCCATATGCTAAACTTATCACTCCAGCATCACTCACATTCTCACACCATCCAAGATTCAGTGACTGTAACTTACTACAGTTATTCCCAATAGCCTGCATGCATGTATGAAGATACTTAGTGGTGCCCATTTCAACTTATTGATTATGGATGAGTTGATTTGGGCTTTGGTTCATCTTCAATGGTTCACGGGTAAAAAGTGCCCCTTCACTAACAAAAATATACTCTTATTCTAATTATATAGTTTTTTAATCATATTTGACATTAAACGCGGTTTGAGGGTTAACTGAATGCATTTTAACATGTACTAAAAAGATATGCTTTTCACCTGAACCCATTTTAAACCGTTACACACCCGGCCACTTTACCTTGAGGGCCTTGTCAGATGCAGCTTTAACACATCCACAGAGGTTAAGAATCCTTAGCTTTCTACAAAAACCCGTGAGATATGCAAGAGCAGTATCACTAAAGGCAGCGCATCCACTGATATTTAGTTTGATAAGATTTGAACAACCATGAGCCAATGCGTAAAGAGACGAATCATTAAGTCTAAAGCTCTTGCTCAGGTCAAGATCCTCTAATTCATGGCAATTATTTGCAACCGCTTCAACTGCAATATCAACAAGTTGTGGTTTATCCTGCCGAAGGATCAAAACCCTTAAATTTGTAAACCTTGGGGCCAGAGAAAGCATCAAGCTGTTCATGTTGTTCTTGCACCTATTAACAGTTTAATGCCAATTCAGGAAGTCAACAAAAAATAAGACTTTTAGTAGTTTACGAGGTGTTTAGATGTGTTGCATGAAAGTAATGATGTAATATATTAAAGATGGAGTGCAAAAGATATTGTTTGGATTTTATTATGTTGTATGATATGAGTAATATATAGAAAGACAAAAAAAACACATTTTTGAGAGGAAAGAGACATCTTGTGAAATAGAAGTTTGAAATTAGTTCAAAAGAAGGGGCAAATAAGTAATTTCATTTTTCCCTTAGGTAATCCTATTCGTCGCAGCTAGTATGAAACCGAATATCCATCACACTCGGCCAAAGCAGAATTTGTTTATCCAAACATTAAAAACCGATCATTGAAGTGTCTAAAGACGAAAGAGCACCATCCTATCATAAATAGTAGACTTTGGAAATGTGAAAAGGAAAACAAAAGGATGATCTTCTATAGGTTCAATGCATTTGTAGATAAACAAATTGCACAAGCTTCAATCAATTACACATTTATATCATTAAACAAACAAAATTACTAAAAACAGGATGAAAACAGAAAAATATCCCAGGTAAAAGATAAACAGAATTCCAAAGAGTTTGCTTATCAGACAACACAAGATGGTTTGTAACACTTTGGTGCTCAAAAGCATGTGTATGAGCAAGCATTAAGGACATTCATAAAGCCCATAAAGTAAAGATTTCACAGCACCTAAAACGGTAAGATACTCATTCATACACCAATCATTTCAAATCAACATGAAGAAAATTGAAGAACTTTCCTAGCCTTTGTTAGTCAAAACAGCATGATACATGTCTGGAATATCAGAAGAAATTATCTTTCTATCCACTCCCGCAAAATTTAATTTCTAAAGATTTACTTGTTTGCAAACTGAAATCACCCAAACAGTAGCACCCTCACCGAAACTGATAAGACCATAAGTCACCCCAAAAAGCCCCAAATCAACTTAAAACCATGACATTGAAGTTCTTTACGTGGATGGTGACATGAGGTAAGCAGCGATGGGAAGTGAAGTATATCTAATGAAATAGATGGTGGCCGGAAGACAATACATGCGGCAGAAGGTGGCTGCCACTGCTAGAGTAATATCATTGAACTAATTGGTATGAAACAATATACAAGTAATATAGACAGAAAGCCAAGAATCCTAATAGGCTGAACTAATGTGCTTGAGCTTAACCCCAATATATTCTAACATCAATCTACAACTTAAATGTGTCAAAAAGTTCAATCTTCTATCAACATGTAAGAAAACTGTGTTGCCTTTTACTTGTAAAATTTCTTACTTTTTGACATATAATATATGACAATGACCATCTGTTTGTACTAAAATTGATGAAAATTGAGCTGTAATAACCACCAAACCATGAATTCAGTTATAAATTACAAAATCTTTAAATTACAGGAGATATAATATTAAAGAAAAGTATTAGAAGAATAAAGATACCAAGAGAGTGAGAAATGAGTGAGTCCCCAAGAAATTGCATCTCTCCATCCTTTACAAACAGCAGAAGCAATTACGACCGTAGGATCATCCAAAAGTGACAAGATCCTCAACAAAAGCTCCATAGGGATGTCTTTCCACTCATATATAACCCTACTCCCACCTCCATACACCGTCATATTCTTGAAATAAGAGTTGAGTTCATCTTCCATCATCGAAAATCATCAATCAAGCATAAACCACGTTTCTGTCACCACAAAAACACAGGTTAATCGACAAATACATGAATCATGTTAACGGAATCAAGGTCTCCGATCTTGAAGATTGATGATCGCTTGTAAAGAGCAAGTGATGATCATGATGAAGATCATTGCAGAGAGTTTGTGAAATTCATGTAATCGTATGGAGATGAATGTGATGTTACTTACCGATGATGGAATATTGTTAATGGAGCTTAATTGTTTCAAGATTCAAGGAAAGGAGAAGAAAGAAATGGTATGAATATATTTACGTGTGAAGATGGAAACTTGAATTTAGGGGAGGAATTGGAATTGGTCCACACAAAATTTGAATAAACATTGTCATACATCATAATAATCATAATAATCATAATAATCATAATAATCATAATAATAATAATAATCATAATAATCATAATAATAATAATAATAATAATAATAATAATAATAATAATAATAGTAATAATAATAGTAATAATAATAATAATAATAATAATAATAACAATAGTAGTAACAGTAGTAGTAAGAGTAGTAGTAAGAGTAGTAGTAACAGCAGTAGTAACAGCAGTAGTAACAGCAGTAGTAACAGCAGTAGTAACAGCAGTAGTAACAGCAGTAGTAACAGTAGTAATAATAATAGTAATAATAATAGTAATAATAATAGTAATAATAATAATAATAGTAATAATAATAGTAATAATAATAATAGTAGTAATAATAGTAGTAATAATAATAATAATAATAGCAATAATAATAGAAATAATAATAGCAATAATAATAGCAATAATAATAGCAATAATAATAGCAATAATAATAGCAATAATAATAGCAATAATAATAGCAATAATAATAGCAATAATAATAGCAATAATAATAGCAATAATAATAGCAATAATA